>JBCEWE010000441.1:545000-712500 GCA_039877035.1 Silurus lanzhouensis | reverse complement strand
TTACATACACTCATTTACTGGTTTACTCATTTACATCGAATAATGCGGGACGATGGTGTTTCACATTGTATTGTAGTGCATGCTATGCAGTCTGGTTAATAATGCTGGTTAATAAATGATTCATAGCACTTCATACAACCTTTAAACTGTCACAAGTAAATAGGCAGCTGACTGAAATGATGCAGACCGAAGCTTCTCATGTAGACCGAGTATAGAAATGTACGTGTTTCACACATTTCAGTTCATTTTTTATAAACATTGTAAACGCTTTCAAATGATAAAGCGGTTTTCAGACCGATGTGAGATCAATTTTAGATCTGTGGTTCTTATCTATCTGGATAAAATGTGGGCATATTGATTTCCACTACAGAATTTAATATAATTTGTTAATAAATATCATTCTACAATTTTTTACTTAAAAATTCTCACTGCCCAAAATGCAACGTTTAAGCAAATGCATTGAATATAAACACCTCCTGCATTTGCTAACGATTCGTATTAATTAAATTCTAATTTAAAATCTTATTCATCTATAGTGCCTTGTATAAAAACTCAGGAGTGGCAAATTGGCGTGGCTGGGATTAAAACTCATAACGTTCGGATCTAGAGTCCAATGCCTTAACCACTTTATGAGGTATGACCTCCCCATGTATATCCTACGTTTGGAAAACTTCTATTATTTTTCCAGATTGGTATTTCCAGAACTGGTGGTGAGAATATTTGAAATTTGGAATTTTATTTAAAATATTTTTTAGAAAATAGATCAGAGACAGTAGTATCATTACTGACATATGCACATCAAGCGACATAGTATGTTTTATACACAATATGTCTAATATTCAGCTTTTTTAAATTGTTTATTTTATATAGAAATCTCAATCCTAAAGAAAAAATCTTGTTCAAAAGCAAGTACGAATGCTTAATTATCTTATGAGCTTTGATTTGTACGTAACAATTGAACAGGTTTTTTGATAAAATTGGTGTCCCTATTTCCTTTTCAACTTCATCTGACGCTTTAAGTCTAAACTAATACACCTGAAATGTGTTTGTCACGTCTGCTGATAATAGGTAAAGTAATTATGCATTAAAAAGCATATCATTAATGTACCAATAACGCTAGTTTCGAACTGTGAAGTGGAACTTCATGCAGATGGACACTGATGACACTGAGGATGTAATAAATATAATTACTGTCACAACGCGGAACAGAAGTAACTGTTGTGTAAAAATAGTTTAACTATCACAGATGGCCGTCTACGTTTACCTTTTTGACTGCCGTATTTATTCAAGTTAACGTAGATTTTTTTCTACGATTTTTTTCTTTTTTAATGGTTTAAAAAAATAATTGCATACTTTGTCAAATATGTAGACAGGGTTTTTTTGGTGTAGTATTTATTACATATTTTTGGTTACAGTTTTTTGGAAAAAATGATATCCATATTTTTGGCCAATATGGCTGAGGGTATTTTCCGAGTCCTAGGGTCAATACCGGATATAAGTAACTCTGGATTGAGTTACATAACCCCCCCCCCCCCCCCCCCCCCCCATGTCTTATATTTCTAATCAAATCTGTTGTGCTGAAAAGCACTTCACTGCCTTACATCCCACATCTTCTCTCATCTCAGTACAAGCACTGCTTCAGAAAGCAGCAGCTCTTCATTCTGCTAAAGTAATGGGATTGAATTATGTCTATTATAATATTACTATGGATTTTTGTTATTTTATTTATTTATTTTTATGAACATGGTTGTAGACATGCAAAGTGATGATTGAGTGAAGTATTTTTGCAGTATATACATCTATACTAAACATTTTCTAATGACCTTACTGAGCTAAATGCATGATTTCTGTGAGGCATTTAACTGATATGGTAAATATGGAGATTTTGATGAATCGGCCAAAACTCAAGATGGAAAAGAAAATGCTTCAATAATAAATAACAATGTGGACAAAAGTTTGTGGACAATTGACTGTAAGATTGGCGTGTGCTTTTTGAACATACCATTTAACATTAGGTCTCTGTCTGCTGTTATACTGTAATTAACCTCCACTCTTCTGAGAAGATGTTCCACTTGATTTTGGAGTGTGCTTGTGGTGCTGATGTAGGTGAGAAGGCCTGGATGCAGTTCACATTTATTCCAAAAGTATAAAATAGGGTTGAGGTCAGAGCTCTATGGCAGGAGATCCACATTTTCCTGGAAAAAGTAGGATGTCCTAATACTTTGGTACAAGGACTAAGCATCAGCAGCGTCATTATTAGTATGTACTTAATTTACACATAAATTTTCTCTCTCTTTCTCACTATAAAGTGTAATTTATCTAACTATCATTATCACCAATTATTAATAATGATTTTATTTTTTACATTCTAACATTCCTTACCATGTTAGCATGTGCAGTGATGGTCATTAAAAAATATTCAAAATGATTATGATGCCCTGATCACCTGCCTTGTTTTAGAAGCAACAGGACAAACAGTTTTCACCATGCAAAGTTATGAAAGCTTGACTTTTCCTCACATGAGAAACAGCAAACACAACTAAATTCTTTATTCATTTTTTTATTTACTGTTTTTTTTTTTTCTCTTTGGTTCAGCAAACACACACACATACACGTGCCAGCACTTTCAAGCTCTAATCCTTACAGCTGGAGGCGATTCCAACTTTTTGCGATTCCAACTTTTCAACTTTCCAAGTTTCTGTGTGGCTTCAGACTGTTTTGACATAAAAACTGCATCGTAGAATCGTTTGAAAGCTTGGCTTTGAGACTACAAACCGCTGTCTGTGTTTACACAGTTGAAAATTTCTCAACGGGACTACCGTGGAGGCTAAAGTTGACATTCACCTTGGCTGAACATACTCCACATAGTCCAGTTATTCACACCTCCACACATTTCATGTTACCAAACGTTTCATTTTAGTTGTCCATTAAGACCTTGTTTGTACACCTTCTCAAGCAAATAATTGGAGACACGGTTATTTCACCTTCTGCTCATTATATCAGAATTACTGGGGTTAAAAAAAAATGCATTTCACTGCTTGTCATACTGTGGAAAGTTGTGTATGTGACAAAAAAAATTATTTAATGAATCAAAATGAGTTTTAGAAGCTTAAAATGTTCTATCTATATACAGTATATACATTGTACTCTGTATATACTGTATATTATAGTATGTGTATATTCTTTATATATATTTGCACTTATTTTTATTTCTTTCCTTTGCTGCTGTAACAAAAGAAATGTCCCCAATGTGGGACGAATAAAGGTATATCTAATCTTATCTTATCTTATCTTATATATATATATATATACACACACTAGATACGTTTAATATTTAGAAAGTAAACAATAATTTGTGACCAATATTTGATATGTAGATCAATTTCTCTTGTTTCTTGAGCGCATTCTCTCAGCACCACTGATGTCACGTGAGTATGAGGTATCACAACACTACAGAGATCGAGGCGTGTCCTAAGAGTCACATAGATTACAAATTAACATGGCAGAGGTAGAGCTGCATCTTCCTGCAGACAGAACAGGAAAAGAAAGTCTGGTTCCCTTTCAGGAACTCGAGCTGCGACGAAACGCTTTGGAAACGCGCCCGAGTGTTCACGCTCTGAAATAATGTGTGTAATCAGTCAAAAATTGGACGCTGGCCGTCACCGGTGAGGTGACGTCACGACCAGGAGTATAAAGCGCATATGAGAGAGGACAGCGGCAGCTTCTGTTGTTCAGGAAGCGCTCTGTGTGTTGTGTTGTCTGTCAGATCGTTTGTCAAAAAAAAAAAAAAAAGAAGGGAGATCTATGTATTTCCCGGGAGCAGAGCTTGCTAGTCGGTTCTCGAGAGATCCGGCTGCATGTCTATGACTTCACTCCGCTCCCGAGCGGCTCTCTCCGAGGAGAGAGCTCGCGTCTCGGCTTCTGCTCTCGCTGAGGCGGAGTGGCGCGGCAGTTCCTGTGCTCGCATGGACCTCGCAGAGGGTTTCGAGACGGGTTTGTCCCTTTCTCCAACCTCACCTGCTTGGTCCAGCACTCGCTCGCAGGCTCGAAGCACGCCTTTCGGCGGATTCTTCCTCCTGCGACGAGAGCATTGGCTCCGCCTCTCTTTCTCTGAGGAGAAGGAGGGGGGGGCGTTTTGCGAGCTAGGCTCATAGAGCTTTGGAGTTGGGGGCGGAGCTATGTCGCTTCCCGAGGGATCCGGCTGCGCACATTCTGTGCACTTTCGGCTCAGATTCTCTGCGCATTCTGTGCATGATCTGCGCATATTGTGCCACGCTCATGGTGACGCGCACATTCTGCTCTTACTCCTCGTATTAAGATAAAATGATTAAAGTAAATAATGCTCGGAAGCATGCCTTTCGGCGGATTCTTCCTCTGCGGCGAGAGCGTAAGCTCCGCCTTTCTTTCTTTGAGAAGGAGGCGGCGCTTTGCGAGCTAGGCTCATAGAGCTATGGAGTTAGGGGCGGAGCTATGTCGCTTCCCGAGGGATGCGGCTGCGCACATTCTGCGCATTTTTCGGCTCAGATTCTCTGCACATTCTGTGCATGATCTGCGCATATTGCGCCGCGCTCATTGTGCCGCGCACATTCTGCTCGCATTTTTTGTGCGAACGCTCCACTCCCGAAGAGCACTCCTCGAGTGGGGTTCTCTCACTCCTCGTAGCAATATATAATAATAATAATATTAATAATAATAATAATAATAATAATAATAATAATAATAATAATAACAATAATAATAATAATAATACATTTTTATGTATATATAGCCTTTTTCTGACACCAGGTCGCAGCCTCCATGTCGGGATTTTCCCGTCCTTTTCAGACCTGTACACTAAGTGTCATGGTCATGGGCATGGCCCCTTCGGCCCCTTTCGACATTGTATTAAAAAAACAACAAAAAAAAAAAAAAAAAAAAGAAAGTGGGTATGGAGCGATGCTGCGGGTTGGAGAGACGCTTGCAAACTATCTCTCTCCCGGGATCGCTTCCTCCCTCAAGACCCCGTCGGCGGGCACAGCCCTGACCGCAGCCCTCGTCTCCCATCGGGAGGTGCAGAAACGCAGTGTCACGACTCGCTCTTCCCTTGTGAGGGATCCTGCCCGTGTCGAGGCCACATGAGGTGACAGATCTGAGGACTGTCATCTTCAACAGGATGACTTCGATGAAGAGATCCTGACACAGACCTTTCTGGGGATCTGGCCATGAAGGGGCGTGCCACACCGCTTTATCCGGTGCCCGCCTTGTTCCGGCCCCCTCAGGGACGTGGTCCGTTAACCCTGCCACCCTCGGTGCTTCAGGGCATGGCCAGCTCTGGCGAGCTCTCTCCTTGCTCTCCACCCGACATCGTTGTGGTCCCCTAGAGCCGTCTCAGGGTGCTTCCTTGGCTCTGGTCTCGAGGGACTGGTACCCCTGAGGCGCTTTCTGGCAGCTTGGCAAGCTCTTCCAGATGTGCGAGGCTATCCGCCCCATTTTTACGGGGTTCTTCTCACCCTGGTGGGAAGCTGGCAGGCTCTGGTCATGGAACAGGAAGTAAACACTCTCCTGAGGAGGGGGGCCATCGAGGTGGTCCCTCCATCAGTGTGAGAGTCCAGGTTCTACACCTGGAACTTCATAGGTTCTAAGGTACACGGAGGGTTGCGTCCTATCTTAGATCTACGTCAGCTGGACCGCTCTCTCATGAGACTCAGGTTCAAGATGCTGACCCACAAGCAGGTCGTGCTTCAAATCAGATCCGAGGACTGGTTTGTCACGGTAGGTCTAAAGGATGCGTACTTTCATGTATCCATCCTACCTTCTCGCAGGAAGTTCTTGAGGTTCGCTTTCGGGGCCGAAGCTTACCAATCCAGGTTCTTCCATTTTGACCTTGCCCGTTCACCCCGTACCTGCACGAAATGTGTCCCCAACTACTTCAACGATAGGTTGATCCAAGCTCAGTCTGTGCTGTTGGCGGTCCGGCATTGAGGTGTCATTCTCGCCCACATGAAGGTGTTGGGGTTTTCGGCTAAACGCCGGGAAGAGTGTGCTTTCTCCATTACAGAGAACCACCTATCTCGGTGTCGTACGGGATTCGACTACTTTGTGTGCGCAGCTTTCCCCTGCCCACATTGTAGCCATCCTTACGGCCCTCAGGAAGGTCAGAGAAGGGCAGCCTCTCACTGTCGAGCAGTTCCAGACACTGCTAGGGCTTATGGCAGCTGCGTCCAGTGCGATTCCACTTGGCCCGCTGTACATGAGACCCCTTCAGTGGTGGCTCAGGACCCGCGGGTTCTCATGGAGGGGCAACCCCCTCCACACCATCAAGGTCACGCGGCGATGCCTACGTGCCTTAGATGTTTGGAGAGATCCCCGGCTCCTATCTCCAGGCCCTGTGCTGGGAGTCCCCGGTCGTCGCTTAATGCTAATGACGGATGCGTCCCTCACGGGGTGGGGAGCAATCATGAGAGGTCTGTGGGAGGGGCCCTATCTGCGCTGGCACATCAATTGCCTAGAGATGCTGGCCATGCTTCTAGCACTGAAGCACTTCCTCTCGGACCTCAAAGGTCACCACGGGTTGGTCTGTACAAACAATACAGCGGTGGTCCCCTACGTCAACCATCTAGGAGATCTGCGTTCGCGCCCCCTGTGCAGGCTGGTGCACCAGATCCTCCTTTGGGCCCAGGGGAAGCTCCTCTCATTAAGGGCGCTTTACATCCCAGGCTGGTTGAACGAGGCAGCAGACACCCTGTCGAGGCGGGTGTTGAGACCCGGGGAATGGCCATATCTCAGGCATGGCCGAAGCTGCGTCTGTACGCTTTCCCTGTTGCACTGCTTCCGGGAGTTCTGGAGAGGGTTCGCCGGGACGGAGTCAGTCTCCTCCTGGTAGCGCCATGGTGGCCGCGCAAACTATGTTTTGCAGACATGGTGGCTCTCCTCGAGCATCCTCCGTAGAGGATTCCTCTGAGGAGGGATCTCCTTTACCAGCTAGGGGGTGCCATATTTCACCCCCGCCCAGAGCTGTGGAGGATGTGGCCCCTGAGGGGGCACAGCTCCGAGGTTCTGGTCTCCGCTCACCATTCTCCGCTCTAGAGCTCCCTCCACGAGGAGGTTGTATGCCGCCAGGTGGCAGCTGTTCTGCTCGTGGTGTGAGCACCACCAGCTGGAACCAGTCCACTGCCCGGTTGGTTCAGTGCTGGAATTCCTCCAGGGACAGTTTGCCAGAGGTTGGCTCTGTCCACCCTAAAAGTTTACGCGTCTGCCATTTCGGTCTATCATTCCCCCCGTGGCCGGGTAACGCGTTTTCTCCGTGGCACCCGGAGGCTGAGGCCCCCGGTGCAACCTGGAGTGCCTGGGTGGGACCTGCCCGTCGTTTTGGGGGCTCTTTCTGAACCCCCCTTCGAGCCTTAGCCGAGGCATCTTGGATGCACCTTTCAATCAAGACCTTGTTCTTGTTGGCCATCTGCTCTATCAAAAGGGTAGGGTAGGCACTGTCTGTGGCCCCCCTTCTTCCTGGAGTTTACTCCAGGTATGGCTGGTGCCTTCCTGTACCCCTGTACAGGGGATTACATCCCCAAGGTGCCCTCGGTCGTCCCACGACCCATAAGATTACAGGCATTCTATCCTCCTCTGTTCCAGGCCCCAGACCAGGAGAAACTGGACCAGCTTTGTCCGGTGTGCGCACTGGACACCTACGTCCACGGGACGGGCCCTTAAAGAAGGACCTATCAGCTGCTCGTCTGCTACAGCCCTCCCAAGAGAGGCCTTCCTTGCTGTTAAGCAGGCTCTGAGCAGGTGCATTGTTGATGCGATCACATCTTATGGGTCCTCTGGTCTCCCCGCTCCATTCGGGGTCAGAGCTCTCTCCACCCGGAGTGTGGCTGCCTCAGAGTCTCGATCCTCTGGAGTTCCCCCGAGACCTGGGTAACGCTGCCGGTTGGTCCACCCCACTGACCTTTTGTGTGGTTCTATAACCTAGACCGCAGTGCCACTCTTACTGTACCAAGATGGCGACGCGTGCACAACGCAAAGCCCAGCGTCTCTCCAGATTTTGCGATTTAGTAGCAATTTCTCCATCAACAGCAAGTTTATTCATGCAGAACAGGCTTGCACACATCTCATACAGCCGAGATGCATTACTAGACATCGGCAACACTCACAGATACGAACTTTCAACGGACTGTGAACTCCCTCGGGAAATTGCCCGAACACCGCGGACCGCTGATCAAGCTCGGCCGACAGCGAGACCACAGCGCCGGCGGCGAGACCGTAAACAAAGGAGGGGGAAGCGAGGTGGCATCAGGGCTAAGCTAAGGCTAAACCCGCATCAACCATCAATTCCAAGAGTCTTCCTTGCCAATGTACGGTCTCTTGCTAACAAAATGGATGAGTTGCTGCTCCGGATATCATCACACAAGCGGATTAAGGAATGTAATGTCATGATTTTTACGGAAACATGGCTCAACAACAACATTCCCAGCAGCGCCATTGAGCTCGGGGGTCGCAGTGTTTATCGGGCGGACAGGACGGCAGAGGACTCTGGTAAGCGCAGAGGTGGAGGTCTGTGCATTTATGTTAACAACTCATGGTGCACGGACTCTACTGTTACTGAAAGTCATTGCTCTGTTCATTTAGAGTATTTGATGATTAAGTGCAGACCCTTTTATTTACCGAGAGAATTCTCAGCCATTGTTGTGACTGCAGTGTACATTCCGCCGGATGCTAATGCTAAGCTAGCTATGGAGGAACTGCACACAGCTATCAGCAAACAGCAGTCTACACATCCGGAAGGAGCCATCATTGTCGCTGGAGATTTCAACCACTCCAACCTAAAATCTGTTCTACCAAAATTTCACTGCAATGCCTCCTGCTCTACCAGAGGGGACAAAACACTGGACCAGGTATACACAAACATACCTGGGGCATACACAGCCATTCCCCTCCCCCACTTGGGTCCGTCTGATCACCTCTCTTTGTTCATGCTACCCAAATACACACCACTGATCAAACGTGTGAAACCAGCTGTGAGGACAATAAAGGTATGGCCAGAGGGGGCCATTTCTTCTCTACAACAACAGTTTCAGGATACTGACTGGAACATGTTCGCTTCACAGGCCACACTGGACTCTCACACAGACATGGACACTTACACATCATCTGTTTTGGACCATATTAACACGTGCATTGACAATGTCACTACCGTCAAACACGTGAAATGCTTTCCTAACCAGAAGCCGTGGATGAACTCTGAAGTCCGTCTCCTGTTGAAAGCAAGAGATGCTGCCTTTAAATCTGGCAGTGCAGAGGACTACAACAGAGCCAGGTCCAACCTGAAAGGGGCATCAAGAAAGCAAAGCTCACATTCAAACTCCACATAGAAGAGCACTTCCACAATTCTGACCCCAGACGCATGTGAAAAGGCTTCCAGTCAATCAGAGACTACAAACCTACAGCTCAACCAACCAGCAGTGGCTTCCAACCGAACGAACTTAATCACTTTTTTGCTAGTTTTGACCAAAGCACAGGACATTTTACACCAACCACAGACTCTGCTACTGCTTACAGCCCACTTTCAATCTCAACAACAGACGTCTATTCAGTGTTTAGCAGAGTGCATGCACGAAAGACAGCTGGCCCGGACGGCATACCGGGACGTGTTCTCAGAGCATGCACTGGACAACTGGCACAGGTTTTTACTGACATTTTCAACCTGTCACTGGCCCAAGCCACGGTACCAACATGCCTGAAGACCACTACTATCATACCAGTGCCTAAGCACTCAGCTGCTAAATGCCTGAATGACTTTTGCCCGGTTGCACTCACCCCCATTGGTTTGAAGTGCTTTGAGAAACTGGTCCTGAATCACCTCACTGCGGGCCTACCACCTACACTGGACCCACACCAGTATGCCTTTTGCCCGAACAGGTCAACAGAGGATGCAGTTTCCACAGCTCTTCATTCTGCTCTCACCCACCTGGATAAAAGCAACACGTACATCAGAATGCTGTTCATTGACTTTAGCTCTGCATTCAATACAGTCCTCCCCACTGTACTGATCACTAGGCTCAGTGAACTGGGTATCTGCACCTCCACTTGCAGATGGATTCTGGACTTTCTCACCAACAGACCTCAATCTGTCAGGTTGGGAAACCAGGTATCCTCAACCCTCATTCTGAACACTGGCATACCGCAGGGCTGTGTTCTGAGCCCACTGCTCTACTCCCTGTTCACCCACGATTGTGCTCCTCTGTATAACTCCAACATCTTCATCAAGTATGCAGATGACACCACCGTGGTCGGCCAGATCGAAAACAACGACAAATCAGCCTACAGGGAAGAGATCCGTAATCTGGCAGCAAGGTGTGCCACCAACAACCTGACTCTCAATGCCACAAAGACCAAAGAGCTCATTGTGGAATTCCGGAAATCCAACAGCGGGAGACATCTACCAGTCAACATCAATGGAACCGAGGTAGAGCAAGTCTCCAGCTTTAAGTTCTTGGGAGTTCACATCTCTGAGGATCTGTCCTGGCAGCAGAACACGTCAGCTCTGGTAAAAAAAGCACAACAACGCCTGTACTTCTTGAGAAGCCTCAAGAAATCTCATCTGTCCCCGGGGATTTTAACGAGTTTCTACCGCTGCATCATTGAGAGCATCCTGACCAACTCCATCACTGTATGGTACAGAGGCTCCACTGTGTGTGAACGTAAAGCACTGCAAAGGGTGGTCAAAACCGCCCAACGCATCACTGGCACTCAACTACCTGCCATTGAACACCTTCACCACAGCAGATGTCTGCGCAGAGCTCACAGCATCATCAAGGACTCTTCACATCCCAGTCATAAACTGTTTAACCTCCTTCCATCACAAAGGAGATACGGGAACTTACGCACCAGAACCAGCAGGTTCAGGGACAGCTTTTTTCCATCCACCATCACACTACTGAACTCTACACTACACCGCTAAATCACTACAAAACAAACACAAACAAAAAACTGTATATAACCTCTGTACAATACATGTACATACTACATATTATATCTTTTTCACTCCTCAGTACATCTGCACTTTTTATATCTGTATGTATATTTATCATTACTGTACATTCTGCCCAACATTTCACATTCATTTGTGTATATAATGTATGTGTATATATTTATATATATATATATATATATATTTTTTTTATATATAGTAGACTGCTTATTCAGCTTGCTACTCCTTAATGCCATAATCTTGTGATCTTGTAGCCTTTCATTTCTGCACATTTTCTTAATTACTGTACGCCTCTATATTTATTCACTGTACTTCTGAATGTCCACACATCTCTGCACTGAAATAGCCTTTATATTTATTCACTGTATATACTTTCATATATACCACTGCTGTAAATATGCCAGATAGTTATCTATCTATCTATCTATCTATCTATCTATCTATCTATCTATCTATCTATCTATCTATCTATCTATCTATCTATCTATCTATCTATCTATCTATCTATACGTAACCTAGAGACGTTTTATTTAAACTTTTTTTCTTATTTTTGCTTTACAAAGTCAATGTTTGTGAATAGGGCCGTGCAGAAGTCAGAAGGCACTTAATTAAATTTATGATTTGCTGTCTGTCAGAACCAAATAAATTAAAGTCCATATATATATATATATATGAACTCTCAATCAATTAAAATATTTAACCACGATTAAATGCATGACAGTTGAGATAACTCATGATTAATCGCAACTTAATTGCACATTTTTATATTTTGTGAATGTTCCTTAAATTAATACTCATTTAATTACTGAATTTATTTTAATACAAGTATGGATTAACTATGCAAATGTATGTTTATTATTCATGAAACCATACTCAATTATTAAGTAATTATGTAATTATCAGTAATTATGGTGTTTTAAATGACATAAATCATCAGGACACCAAAGTGAACTTTTGCTATGTTTCCACACGGACAGTGTGTCCATCATGGTGGATTTTGGTGCTTGATTTGAGACTTGGTGCATCAGTAAAACAAATGTTTATTGATTAAAAAATTTTTTTTTGCTGTAGTTTATATATATATTTTTTAGATTTAAGTAAAGAAAGGATGTCATAAATAAATGTTTGTTGCGCTGAAAGTTTTAATTTTGCCTCTTTATATTTATTTATTTATATTTTTGATCAAAATGGCCCAATAGAAATGCGTGCTGCATTAATCACGCGTTACTAAAGTTAGTGCCATTAAAATGAGTTTGCATTATTAATGAATAGTATATTGGGATGTGCATCTCCAAACCTGAACCCAATGCGATTTATAAAAAAAAAAAAAATTAACCGTAAGATTAGTTTGTGCTTCTTGAATATCTTATTCCACACTTATTTCCCATTTGCTATGTAGGTGAGGTGAGGAGGCCTGGGGTGCAGTCAGCATTCACATTCATCCCAAAGGTGTTTAATAGGTTTGAGGTCAGAGCTCTAAAGCGAGCCAATCAAGATATTTCACTTCAACTGATGTAAAACATATCTTCATGGAGCCAGTTTTGTGCACATGTGTATTGTCATGCTGGAGCAGGTTTGGATTAGAGCTGGACAACTGCTATAATCAGATATAGCCAGAGGTGGCAAAAGTAAACACATCCTTCACTCAAGTAGAAGTACAGATACTTATGTTTTAAAAGACTCTGGTAAAAGTTGAAATACTGATGATATTATTTTACCCAAGTTGAAGTAAAGAAGTTTGGGCTCTGACATGTACTTAAGTAAAAAGTAGCTATTGCTACTACCTGTTTTAGTGTCACGCTGGTAAATGGACCTCACAATATATCAATATATTAATCAGTCATGTTTACATCACTGACTCTTGCCTTCTTGTTGCTTTCTGCTTTGCTCATTTATCTGTGGTGTGTGAGAGCCAGGAAATGATACACTAGTAGTAGACTGAAAAAGTTGCACAATGACAGGAAATAGGTTGATGGGCTGAAAACGGCGCAATGAGAAGAAAAAATATTGATCGTCACCATATAGATTGAAACTAAAGTTACAAGTCTGATTTAAAAATGTAAGAAGTAGAAAGTAAAAATATTTGTGTAGTAAAAGTAAAATGAAAGAAAGATTAATACTGAAGTAAAGTACAGATACCAGAAAAATCTACTTAAGTACAGTAACAAAGTATTTATAATTCACTACTTCTCATCTCTGGATATAGCATGTGTGCAGTTATTACAAATATTCATAATACTGTAGGTATTTTGTGTTAATTTATTTGCGCATTTCTATCAAATTAATAAAAAACGTACACAAGAATGCAGTATTCATGGAAAGACACTTTACTTTCTTCTACCAAAATTTTTGCAAATGAATAATCAAAGAAAATATTCAAATTAGTATTTATATAAAAAAACATATCATATAATGATGATAACAATTTGCTGCAGTTTTATATACTAGAATGATAATGCTGGGTTTTTTTCTCAGTTTAATGAACATTTTCTGAAACTCATGTCATGTCATATTGATGCCTCGAAATAAAGCAATATATTTAACTAGGAGAAAGTATTGGCACCTTATAAAACAAGAATGCATTATTGTGTATGTATGTAGCTGATTCATTGCAGTGGCTGAGCTGCTTAATTGGAAAATACAGTATATGTTTTAGGAAGGGCTGTTCATTGTCTTCGTTGTTTGTCAGCTGGTTTGAGCTTCTCTTTTTGTCTTTATGACAAATGAATCACATGTCTAGTTTGCTCATTTATAACCAATTAGCATTTTCTTAAATTGCATAGTGAGTAGAACCACAAAAACAGTATTACTTAAAACTTTTGTAAAGTGATCAAGCGAAATATTTTGTCAGTATATACGGCTTTTTAGACACATGATCGTAAGACTTGTAGATTTCCTGTTTTTATAACCTCCACTCTTCTGGGAAGCCGTTCCAATAGATTCTGGAGTGTGAGGAGGCCCGGGCTGCAGTCAGCGTTCCAAATTCATTCCGCAGATGTTCCATAGGACAGTATTACTTAAAACGTTTATAAACGTGGTGGGAATTTTTTTTTCTCTGTTTCTTTCTGTGAAACATTTACACACAACCTTAAAAAAAGTGATCGTAACCAGGGACGAGGGCTGCAGACTAGCTTTATGCTATATGCTCATGTGAGAGAAGCTCAGCACTGTTTGTATTCACAAAACTAAAATGAAACATTACACTGCACTTGTGTTCATCACATCCCTGATTTCCTCCTGGAAGTTTTACGAGACTGTTTTATAGGATACTTTGCAGTGAAAAAACCCAGATATCACTCGTCACACAACTGTACTTAGAGGATATAGAGGGTATAGAGGAGGTAGGAATGAAAAATAATTGGCCAGATGGTTAGACCAGAATAACACAGTCTTCCTTCACAGGCCAACAGAGAGAGAGAGAGAGAGAGAGAGAGAGAGAGAGAGAGAAAGACAGGATTGAGTTCAGCTTCATGCCTCAGACCATAACTCTGCGAAACAAGCAGTCACATGGGGGATTTTACCGTCGGCACAACTGATACGTGTAATGTATCAGAATGAACTTTCACTGCCTACATGAACCCCTTTACACGTTTTTATTGATATGTTCATTCTAACATTATGGTTTCTATAGTAACAGCTCATTTAAAGGAACCTGTAGACTGGATGTTGCACATAATCTATAACTTTTGATCTGGATATAAAACCTTTTGCTATATAACAGAGGGGGTGGTGATGGAGTCTCCAGTGTTAGTGCAGTTAGTGTGTATTTCAATTTTTTTAATTGCAAGCAAAAGAGACAGTTAATAAAAAATGTAATAAAATTTTTTTTATATATATAGCACCTCTAAAAGTTACACCTCAATGAACATACCATGCATAAAATAGGAAATAAAAATACAATGTAAAAAATGTACAAAAATGTAAAAAAAAAGAAAAAAAAATGTAATAGGGTTAGGGTTAAGGTTATTAAATAAATAAATAACTTAAAAATGAACATCACAGATCCATCCAAAAAAAATAAATCACCTGAAAAAGTCCGTTTTATGAGCAGATTTATAAACACTAAAAGATCCAGCCTGTCTAATCTTAATAGAACGTAAACCATAGAACGTAAACGGGTAGCAGAAACAAACAAAAAAATAAATCAGAGGAACAGAGATCATGCCTTAGTGTGTAGACAGTTAAAAGTTGTGACAAGTAATAAGGTTCCATACCATGTAGGGCCGTATAGGTCAGCATAGTAAATTTTAAAATCAAAACGAAATCTAATAGTGAGCCAATACAATGACTCCAAACCCTGAAGAAATATGCTCACCAGACCCGGTTTTTGTTACCATGTCTCTGGGATACAATGTAAATTATATATATATAGATGGATTAAAAGTTGTCAAATTCCTGTGTAACAGGTATAAAAACACTTCAGGATGCACTGTTATAGAAAGCTAACCACATTCAGAATGGTAACAGTAATTCTGCCTTATCACACCACCTTATCTTTGATTATTTTTCTTTAGTAGCAAAAACCCCAACAGTCTGATCCTCAATGACACTGGTTTTGGTGTAAACCCTTCATAAGACATTCAGCATTGCTTTCTAATAATACCACACAGAACCAACACTGTCATTGAATAAGACAAATCTGGATGCAAGTGCAGAGATTTGATTTCAAGTGCAACCTTGAAACACTAAAAAAAACAAAACAACAACAAAGGAACAAAGAACAAAAAAAACGCAACCTGGATCATGGAAACAGCGATCAAACAACATCAACTGCAGGCGACAAATGTGGAACAGGGAATGTGTTGTGAAGTGAGTCTTTATACAAATGCTAATTAGCTGAGAACGTGATTTGGGTGCAAACAGTCATGTGACATGAAATATTGAGAGTTGCAGTAGCTGATGGGAAACAGAGTCATAAATCATGGCATAAACCTGCCAAATAATATATATATATATACAGGAATTAGTAATATATATATAACCGTATATATTATTATAATCATTATAAGAAACATATCATGCATAATCTTTCTTTCTCTCTCTCCCTTTGTGTGTGTGTGTAGTGTGTATTAGGGATGTGCATCTCCTTAACTGAAGACGATACATTTTGCATTTCGATACATAGCCAAAAATAAGATACATTAAAGATACATGCGAAGCAGTTACCGGTGCAATATGATACGATTCACCCCGATTATGACGTAGTGTGAGATCCGATTTCGCTTTGATTCAATGGAAAAAGTATGATGCTATTCAATTCAATATGGTGCAGATAGTTCGCTTTTATTTCTTTGGACAGCGAATCATCGATTTATTTATGTGTCTTCTGACTTCTAACACATGGCCCTTTCACACACAGGCTTTTGTAGTGCAAAAACAAAAGAAAAAAAACATATTTATTTTCCTGTTCTGTCTACTGGAAAATGCAGCTCTACCTCTGCCATGTAAATCTGTATTCTATGTGACTCAGGATACACCTTGGTCTCTACAGTGTTGTGATATGTCATAACAAAACAGTTTAGCGAGGAGAAATCAGTCTATATATAAAATATTAGCCACAAATTATTGGTCACTTTCTAAATAATAAAATTATAGCATCTTCTAATAACAATGGCAACTTGTATCTTATGTACACTTTTTTAAAATTGATGAATCGCATACCGATGTAAATCAGTGAATCTTATCATCTTTATATCTATCTATGATATTTAACATGGGAATGACCGATGAGTCAAGAGTCAAGTCAAGAGTCAAGAAGAGTCAAGAGTCAAGAAGCTTTTATTGTCATTTCAACCATATATAGCTGAAGCCTTGTGTAGCGCTCTGAGGGGTATCATGAAGTTTTTCTATAACCCTGTTTATGCAAGATTTTGTTTTGAATTGGTTAAACCACATGTTCTGTGTTTGGAATGGGGGCATATGAGGGAAGACAAGGACTGAAGTAGATAAAAGAGTATATACGTGTGTTAAATAGAGCTAGGTTACATGCACCTTATATATGTGTTGTGTATGATTTGTTTGTTTGTTTGAGAGGGAGAGAGAGATAGAGAGAGAGAGAGATAGAGAGAGAGAGAAGATGAGCTCCTCTCTCCTCTTCCTTATGGCTGATGAATGTTGATGCTGTTTGGCTCACTGGGGAAATAAGCAGCAGGAGGATAATTAAAGAGAAACCCTGTGCACTGCAGCGTCTCTTGGCCCTGAAATGCCGTTGCCATGATCACAGCCAGCATGCATGGAAAAGTCCGGAAAAAAACACATCGAAGCCGGACCGCGGCTGTGCATCAGCTAAATTTGCACATGCTGGATGTGGAACTGTAATGAGCTGACAGAGTGAAGCACAAGAACATGTGAGCTTTTTGTATCTGCCTAGAACTGGTAATAATCAGTGAAAAATAAAAGTGTCGGAAGAGTCAAGTAGTTACTGTAAGTACAAAAGTACATAAGTAACTTCTTATTACTAGAATTATTAGAAACTCACTTATTATATATCTTGCAACCCCCCAAAAAGGGAGGATGCTGTGTAAAATGTAAATAAAAACAGAATGCAATGATTTGTAACTCTCAAGCCAAATTTTATTCACAGTAAAAAATATACGTTTTACACTATGGAAATGTACCATTTTAAGGAAAAAATAAGGACATTTGTTAAATTTGTTGGCTGCAACAAAAGGCTGCTAAAAGAAACAGCTGGATGAACTTTTTTGCAGCTAATTAGGTTAATTGGCAACAGGTCTGTAACATGATTGAGTATAAAAAGAGTCTCTTAGGGAGGCAGAGTCCCTTAGAATTAATGATTGCCAGAAAAGATCTGAACATAAACGTTGTCTACTAATTGTGGAACAATTTCAGAATACAAGCATAAAGTAGTTTCCAAATGCCTTTGTACATATAGTGTATTTTCAGCTGAACACAAATGAAGTAAAAAGGGATTTATATCTACAGAGACACACTGAAACAAATCAAACAAAAAGAAAAACAATTGTAAAGGTGTCTAAAAGTGCATAACAGCTACCAAGAGACCAGACTTTAAAACCTCTCTGCCAGCAACACAAGCTCTTTTATATACCCGGGATGAAAGGATTGTTTATGAAATTGTGACAATTTGATGTTCGGTTGTTTACCGCCACGGAGCAGGAAGTGAAGACACAAATAAATCACAAGTTCAACCTAATTGGTTTTACTGGTTGATGAAGTTGAGACCAGGGTTGGGCAAAGATACAACAAAATGTATTTGAAAATAAAATATCAAACACCTTAACTTTAAGTGTATTAAAATAAGCTACAATATACAGCAGCCGCACTATGTATCAAACAGTTATTTTTCTGGCTGAGTCAACAATAAATCTGACAAATGCAACCAGTTAACAGATCAAATATTCACATACAAAATCCCTGTGATCTCGAAGATAAAAACTAGTTTTAAAGTAGCCAACAGTTTGATGTTTAACAGTTTGTAAATGACTCGTAATTGTATCCTAATTTAGTTAACTGGTGATTGGTAACTACTAAAAGGGCTACTTTACATCAGCAACACTGACTCAATGACAAACAAGTCACTCATAAGTCAATAACTGATGGCACCTGCATTCATACCAACTAGTTTTTAACTAATAAATCATTTGATTGTAAATCATAAATATAATAATATATTATGTGTCAGGCAGTCATTCATGCAATGGTATGCAAAATCATGATCCTACTAACAGCTACTTCAATTAGGGTACAATATTCAATAGTCAAATATTCATTTAGCAATCAATGGACACCTATTTGGAAGTTGAAAACAAACATTTTAGAATTTCAACAATTATCAAATTATCAGTTTTAAAGCTGGCAGCCTGCACGTTTCGTACATTCACCACCTTCCATTTGGATCAAGTTTCTGTTCTAATCTCAACCAGTCAGAGAAAATGACTGAGTTCTCTTTCAGGAACTCGAGCTGCCCTAAACAAAGCTTTCGGAACGTTTTCACGTATAACGTCCGGCTATAAAAACACACATGCGGTGTGGCCGACGGTAGCTTCAGTTTGCTCAGGAAGCGCTCTTTGTGTGTGTCTGTGTGAGAGGAAAAAACATTAAAAAAAGAGATAAAATAAGCAATATATATATTTAAATATATATAAGAAATGGAATAGAAAAGCAAGCATGACTTCCGGCTCTGTGTCCCTGCTTGCCCCCGTTATATTACGGGGGAGGATACATAGCTTGCTTGGGAGAGGAGCATGCTCAGTCGGCTCTCGAGGGAGTCAACTGTTCGCATTGCAGCCGGATGTCCATGTGGACCCTCCACTCCCAGAGAGTGCTTTTTTCTTTTCAAGGTTTTTTGTTCCTTGTCCTCCAACGATGAGTCAGTAAGAGACTTCCACAATCCCGTGCTTCCTCCTGAAACTCGCGAGTGTTATTGCTGCCATGAAAAAGGTCATATAATTGCTGTGTGCCTAGTGGTAAATCGAAAAAAAACAGGAACAGCAGGCTTTTTATATTCATTTTAATATTTATATTTGATTTTAATATTCATGTAGATGATGTAAATGATGCTCTAGGATTATCATTTGTTGATTTATTAAACTCTTTTGGGGTTAAACAAAACGTCACCGGACCAACTCACCTTTTAAACCACACACTAGACTTAATAATAACCCACGGAGCAGACGTCACTGATATAGATATTTTACCTCAGAGTGATGACATTACAGACCATTACCTCATACTGTACACACTACCGGTAGAGCAGATTAGCCGTGTTGCACCACGTTATCGACTTGGTAGGACTATTGTTCCAACCACTAAGGACAGATTCATAAATAAACTGCCTGATTTATCTCAATTTCTCACTAAACCCATAACTGCTAATAATCTTGATAAAATAACTAACAACATAGACCTTATCCTCACTAGCACATTAGACACCGTTGCCCCCATCCGGTTAAAAAAGGTTAGAGAACAAGCACCTGCACCTTGGTATAATAGTCATACACATGCCCTCAAGAGAACAGCACGTAATCTGGAGAGAAAATGGAGGAAAACTAAATTGGAGGTATTTAGAATCGCGTATAAAGACAGTATGCTCAGCTACAGACAGGCGCTAAAAGCTGCTAGAGCTGAACACCTGAGCAAACTTATAGAAAATAACAAAAACAATCCCAGGTTCCTTTTCAGTACTGTAGCTAAACTAACTACAAATCAGGGCTCTGAAAATTGTGTTCCATTACAGTTTAATAGTGAGGACTTTATGATTTTCTTCACTGAAAAAATAGATAACATTAGAAAAACAATTGTGGCAGTTCAACCTCTGACAGCATATCCTGAGACAGTGTTACCTTCAACTCCACAACTCCACTATTTTACATGTATAGGACAGGAAGAGCTGTATAATGTTATTGCCAAAGCTAAATCGACAACATGTCAGTTAGATCCAATTCCTACTAAATTACTGAAGGAAGTGTTATATACAACTGTTGAACCTCTTCTGAATATTATTAACTCTTCACTATCGTTAGGACATGTCCCTAAATCCCTCAAGTTAGCAGCCCCTCATTAAAAAACCTAATCTGGATCCAAACACGTTATCAAATTACAGACCAATTTAAAATCTCCCATTTATGTCCAAGATTTTAGAAAAGATTGTCGCTGCCCAGTTATGTTCCTACCTGCAAGAGAACAATATCTTTGAAGAATTTCAGTCAGGTTTTAGGCCCCATCATAGCACAGAAACTGCTCTAGTTAAAATAACTAATGACCTGTTTTTAGCTTCAGACCAAGGCTTCATCTCGCTGTTGGTTTTACTAGATCTTAGTGCTGCATTCGACACTATAGACCATGATCTCCTCCTAGATTGCTTACAAAATTACATCGGCATTCAGGGACAGGCATTAAGCTGGTTTAAATCCTACCTGTCCGATCGTTACCATTTCGTAGATTTAAATGGAGAGCTATCCAGGCTAATGCAAGTAAATTATGGCGTGCCGCAAGGTTCAGTTCTAGGACCCCTGCTCTTCACAATATACATGCTTCCGTTAGGAAATATTATTAGAAGGCATGGAATTAGCTTCCATTGTTATGCTGATGATACTCAGCTATATATCTCATCTAAACCAGGCGATACAGCTCAATTAACCCGGATAACTGAGTGTGTTAAGGAAATAAGAGATTGGATGACCCATAACTTTCTACTTTTAAATTCTGATAAGACTGAGATTTTGCTTATTGGCCCAAAAACTAGTATACAGTCGCTCCAGCATCTCAACCTGCATTTAGACGGATGTTCTGTAACCACTAGTTCAACGGTAAAAGACCTGGGTGTTATTTTAGACAGCGACTTGTCTTTTAAAAATCATATCAACCAAGTTACAAAAACAGCCTTCTTTCACCTTAGAAATATTTCTAAGCTAAGAAATATGTTGTCCATATCCGATGCAGAGAAGCTCGTCCATGCGTTCATGACCTTCAGAATAGACTACTGTAATGCGTTACTAGGTGGATGTCCTGCATCATTAATAAACAAGCTTCAGTTAGTCCAGAATGCAGCAGCCAGAGTTATTACAAGGGCAAGAAAATATGATCACATAACCCCGATCTTATCGTCCCTACATTGGCTTCCTGTTAAGTTTCGAATAGACTACAAACTATTACTTCTCACTTATAAAGCACTAAATGGTTTGGCTCCCATGTATCTATCCAGTCTTTTAACACGCTACAATCCGCCACGCTCCCTAAGATCTCAAAACTCTGGGCTTCTAGTAGTTCGTAGAATAGTAAAGTCCACTAAAGGTGGTAGAGCATTTTCACATTTAGCTCCTAAACTCTGGAATAGTCTTCCTGACGGTGTTCGGGGCTCAGACACACTCACCCAGTTTAAGTGTAGATTAAAAACATATCTTTTTAGCAAAGCCTACACATAACATACGTCTCACATCATAACCTTGTGCTCCAGAACATCTGATCACATGCACATTATCAACTTGTGCTGTTAATATCATGAACAGCAGCTACGCTAATTCCTCTCCACTGCTTCTCTTTCTCTCCCCATCCCAAAACACCCTGAGGTTTGGCCAGCTTCAGTCACCTCCCACCTCATGATGATTACGGACCTTTGAAGAAGTTGATGCCGAACTCGCAAACATCCCGAACCATCTAGAGACGTACCAGTGCCATTTGGATCCCGCTACATGTGTGGAGTTTTGACATTGGACCTCCTGGAGTGTTTAAAGGCTCTAGCATGGAGAAGCTGATGCTGGATCTGTGATGATCACAAATGCTGAGCTCATAAAACTAGGAGCTACTATCCATATAGACTGTTTAAGACTGCAGAAAGAACATCACACTTATAAACTTATACTCCAGTACTCATGTTAGTTCTCACTCTCCAGTGTTCTGTATCGTTGAAAGATTTATGATCAAACTCTTGATGTCACCCAGATGAGGATGGGTTCCCCTTTTGAGTCTGGTTTCTCTCAAGGTTTCTTCCTCATAACATCTAAGGGAGTTTTTCCCTGCCACAGTCGCCACGGCTTGCTCATCAGTGACAAATTCACACCATTCACCATCACTGTTGATTTGTGTAAAGCTGCTTTGAGACAATGTCTGTTGTGAAAAGCGCTATACAAATAAACTTGACTTGACTTGACTTGACTTGGCTTTAGTTAAGAAAGTTAATGTCAAAGGTGTTTTGTCGGGGGTGCCTGTATCCAAGCCCACTGTCGAATCTGCGTTTGAGTCATTTATTTCTTCTTTTTTGACACTAGGCGCCGAAGAGGTAAAGCATCCGATTAGTGTTCTGAGAGACACTGGTGCTGCTCAGTCATTCATTTTAGAAAGTGTGTTACCCTTTTCTGAAGTTTCCTATGCAGGCAGCGATGTGTTGATTCAGGACATTAAACTCTTTGTTATGCGCATATCCCTGCATTACTTATATTTGGAGACTGAGAACTTTTCAGGTCAACGCTTCCTGTGAATGGGATTTATCTTGGGGAATGATCTAGCTTACCCGAAGTGGTCGCTGATCCGGTGGAGAACACTCCTGATATAACTGTTCTGTATTTTTCTGTATTTCCTGCCTGTGTATTAACACATGCCCAGCAGAAGAAGCTTTATTGATTTGTCTGAGACCTTTTTGTGTCAGGAGAAACAATTTGTGGATAAAGTCTCTTGTCTGCGTGTAACAAAAGTCCGAAAGCTAAGTCCAGTGTTGAGCTCCATATATCCTGTGCTGCTTCAGTGACTGCTTACAAAGTGTTTCCATTCTTAAGACTTAAGTGTTGAGCCTGTGGTTCATAAATCTGATTTTACTAATCCTCAATCTGGTTGTTTTGTAGAACATTATGTGGGAAACGGTGTCTACAACCCGCAGTATTTTGCGGGTTGTATTGTATTTGTATGCGGTGTGTGGCTTATGTGCAGGTGCCATCCCAAAACTCCAGCCCAGGTCTTCCCTGCACTCCAGTTTACTAAATCCGAAACCACTTTCCTTTGGATGACATCAGCAGGCTAAATCAATTAGCCGACCTTGATAGTGTTATTCTGTTCCATGTTTTGTGATATTATATTCAGCCTGCCCCCTAATATCCCCCTCTATGTTAAAGTAGTGGGGTTGAAAGAGAGTGTTTGTTTATATGGCAATCTTTCAGCCAGGTGCAGCATTGTCCGTTAAGGTCCCAGTTCTGCCTGACCCACTGTTGCCTTAGCCTTGCCCACCAATGCCAAAGTGGATCGTAGGAGCTTGGTGGGCAAGGCTAAGGCAACAGTGGGTCAGGCTGCCGGCTGCCTCTACACCATGGCTGTGTTGCAGGCATACCAGGCTGACCTGCTGTAGGAGTTGGATGCCCCAACAGCTGCAGGGCATTGCTCCAGATGTTCTTGGTGGACCAGTCTCGATGGGTATGTGACCAGTCTCGATGGGTGTGTCCCACTCGGGTGGAACCCAAGCAGGCTCTGGTCTTGGAACCCAAGCAGGCTCTGGTCTTGGAACAAGAGGTACTTACTCTCTTAAGGAAGGAGGCTATCAAGCGGGTCCCTCCTTTAGACAACCTGTACTTACAACCTGTACTTTGTGGTTCCCAAGAAGGTTTGGGGGTTGCATCCTATTTTAGATCTGTGCTCTTTAAACCACTTGTTACTGAGGCTCAGGTTTGGGATGCTTACTCTCAAGCAGGTCATGTCTCAAACCAGGTCTAAGGACTGGTTTGTCATGATAGATCTAAAGAATGCTTACTTCCACATATCCATCCTTCCGTCCCACAGGAATTTCCTGAGGTTTGTTTTCTGGGGCAAAGCTTACCAATATCAAGTCTTTTTGTTTGGCCTTGTGCTCTCACCCTGCACCTTCACAAAGTGTATGAATGGGGCTCTGACCCCGCTGAGACTCCTGGGCATCCACATTCTAAACTATATTGACGATTGTTTGATATTAGCACGATCAGAGCTTCTGGTGGTCCGGCAATGAGATGTTTTCTCACCTGTATGAAAAAAACCTGGGGATAAGACTAATCCTGCTCCACCCAAGGTTGGTGGAGTGGGCTCCATCTCACTTTGCACATCAACTGCCTGGAGATGCTGGGCATGTTTTTGGCTCTGAGGGACCGTCATGTGCTGGTCCGTATAGACAACACATCGGTTGTCTCCTATATCAACCATCAGGGGGGTCTGCGATCTCAACCCTATACAGACTGGCATGGCAGATCCTCCTGTGAAACCAGGGAAGACTGCTCTCCTTGAAGGCACCTTACATCCCAGGGTTCTTAAATCAGGGAGCAGACGCCCTCTGGAGGCAAGGGCCAAGGCCCAGGAAGTGAAGGCTCTAACTCGAGGTAGTGGAGCAAATATAGAGGAAGTTTTACAAGTTTTAAAAGTTTGTGACTCAAGAGACATTGCTCTGTCCCCTCTGCTGTTTGCCTCACTCACGAAGCCCCTTTTAGGCTGGACGCCATGGTACAGACAAGTAAAGTCAACAAGCTTTTTTACTGTCATATCAAACATATATAGCTGATGCAGTACACAGTGACATAAAAACAAAAAACTTACATAAGACAACGTTAAGAGGACTAGTAAGTGTACTCAACTCATAAAGTGCATCGTGTGCAACCTGGTGCAAACAGTTCAAGACAGACAACAAAAGACAGTGTAGGACAAATACACAACACACAAAATATTGCTGCCAGTAAATGTACTGTATATTATACAGTACAGTGTGCAGAGAGAACTGAGTACAGGAGTGTACTTGTAAGTAAACAAAATGTAAACAAAGGGGTTGTGCAAAACAGCAATAACAGCAGTCAAAAAGACGTGCAAAAACAGCATGTAAACAGTATGTAAACAGTTTGTAGCAATTAAGTAATATAATATGGGTGGTACTACAAACATGGATGTGTGAAATGAGTATGAGTCAAGTCAAGTCAAGTTTATTTGTATAGCGCTTATCACAACAGACATTGTCTCAAAGCAGCTTTACAGAAATTAACAGTCAAGGTAAATGGTGTGCATTTATCCCTGATTAGCAAACAAAGGGCGAGAAAAAACTTCCTCAGATGTTATGAGGAGTATGAGTGTGTGTTTGAGTCCGGGTTTTACAGATCAGTAACACAGTTGAGTGTTTGTGAGTTTCAGTTCAGTTCTGTGTGATGAGGAACGCTCCTCATCACACAGAACTGAACTGAAACTCACACACACTTAACACACTCAACTGTGTTGGCTCGAGGGAAAAAACTGTTGCACAGTCTGGATGTGGTGGCCCGAATGCTTCGGAACAGCTTCCCTGATGGTAGGTGAGAGAAAAGTGTGTGTGGGGTCATCCACAATGCTGCTGACTTTGTGGATGCAGCGTGTGGTGAAAATGTCCATTATAGAGGAGAGAGAGACTCCGATGATCTTCTTAGCTGTCTTTACTATCCTCTGTAGGGTCTTGCGATTCAAGACGTTGCAGTTCCCAAGGTAGTCAGTGATGTAGCTGCTCAGGATGATGCTGTTCCCTAACCGCATGCACCTTAGTGGTCATCCATGGGGACTGGAAGCCTGGTGCTCGAAGCCGAGGTTGCGTAGCTTTTGCCGCAGATCATAATTTATTGTGTTGTTAGGGTTGTTTCTGTGTTCCTGGAGTGTTTGTTGATGGTACACAAGGACACCGGTTGCTCCAATGTCCATATGTTGCGTAAGGTGGGCTACAAAGTGAAAGTAGCACGATTTTGGATTTGGAACAGCTGCTGTGAGCTACTGCCGTGCCACCATCTTGGATCGAACATGGCTGAGGCTGCACCTGTATGCCTTTTCATTCCCCCAATGATGCTGCTCCTGGGAGTTCTGGAGAGAATTTGCCATCCTTCAATCAAGAGCTCCCTCTGTACTGGAGTTCCTACAGGAGCAGTTTGCCTCAGGGTTGTCTCCTTCTACCATGAAAGGTTACATGTTTGCAATTGCAGCTTACCGTGCTCCACTTTCTGAACAGTTGCTGGGCAAGCACCCCTTGTTGACATGTTTCCTGTGCACCACCCAGAGGCTGAGGCCCGGCATGTGACCCAGAGTGCCTGTGTGGGACTTGGCCGTTATGTTGGAGGCTCTGTCTAAGCCCCCTTTGAGCCCTTTGCCAAGGTGGCCTTTAGGTTTCTGTCAGTCAAGCCTGCCTTACTTCTGGCTATCTTCTCCCTGAAGAGGGTCAGCGACCTACAGGCTCTCATGGCCCCGTCCATCCTGGAGTTCACCCCAAGCATGGCCAGTGCCTTTCTCTACCTCAGACTGGGGTATGTCCCTAAGAAGCCCTCAGTTCCCCTATGACCTGTCATGCTGCATGCATTCTATCCTTCTCTTTTCCAGGCCCCTGACCAGGAGAAGCTAAACCTAAGCTAAGCTAAACTGTGTCCGGTGCGAGCACTGAAAACATCTGTGGAGTAAGTCGGAGCAACGTTTTTGTCTGCTATGGTCCCTATAAAAAAAAAGGTTCCCTGCAAACAAGCAGACCCTCGGCAGGTTGATTGTGGATGCTATCTCATCCTCCTATGAGTCTTCTGCTCTCCCCGTTTTTTTTGGGGTCAGAGCTCACTCTACCTAGAGTGTGACGGCCTATATGGCCTGAACCTCTGGAGTCCTACTCCAAGACATTTGCAATGCTGCAGGCTGGTCCACCCTACTGACGTTCAGGCTTTTTAAGTTTGACCTTTGAGCCACTCCTGTCTCTTTCGTCTTTTGGTCTAGCTGTGCCCATCCACTCTGGGTGGGGACTGGAATGCTTCTTTCCAAAGCATTATGGACACAGCATCTCGTTCCCTCAGGGAACCAGGATTCCACACTGACAATCACTGGCTGAGAAGTCAAGATATGTAGGAAAAATAAATAAATACATAAGGTGTGAGGCCACAAATTAGATGAACCACAGAGATCTTAATGGTGCAATCTGCTGGATTTTTAAATAGTAGGGTGCTTAACTTTAATAGTTGAGTTGAATAACCTATAGCACTTTAAGTAAAGGTAGCATGCTAATCAGCGTTATTATTAGCAAGGACTCATACACAAGTGATTGATTTTTGTTTTAACAACTTTAAAAAAATATCTGCACAACAACTGATTTGGTATGTAAAGTCGACCATTTAACCAATTCTAACATGCTGGTTGAAGATTGCATTAATTGATTTATCCAGGACACAAATTCTGTATCCATTATTCCTCCATCTTGGTAAAATGCTGTTACTGTTTACTCCGGTATTTTCTGCACTCTACTCAAGTATTTTAACTTAGAGTGATTTTCTTTTTTTAGTTGAGAAAGGGTTGGAGTAACACAATGATCAGGAGGATCATGTGAACACACAAAAGCTTTCCAGGATCCATCTATCCAATCTATCAATCAATATGTTCAAAAGTGTTTAAAAAGCTCTTTGAACATCAGATTCCATATTGGTATAATAATGATTTTTTAAGTACTAATGGTGAAATGAGGAGGACTGGGGTGCAGTCAGTGTTCCAGTTCATCCAAAAGGTGTTAAGGTTTGAGGTCATAGCTCTATAGCAGGAGATCTTCCACTCCAACCAAAAAAAAGCATATCTTTATGAAGCTGGCTTTGTGCACAGATGTCATGAGCTGTCATGCTGGAACAGGTTTGGGTCTCCTAGTTAAAGTGAATGAAAATTTTTATATACACATTCAAAGACATCCTGTACAAGTGACTACCTAGAAATTATTAGAAACAGTTTGGGAAAGAAACACTATTGCTGGAAAATCAGATGTCCAATACTTTTTGTCCAAATTAATTGATTACCCCAATGTTCAGTATTTTCAGAACTACTGTAGGTTGACTTCATGGGGTAAATGACAAAATATCAAATTATTTGTACCAGCATAATAATACTGAATCATTCAATCACACTTTATGTATATTACCTGCAAATGATATCTAGTTTAAAATAAAAATTTTGTAAACAAAAAATAAATAAATAAAATCACAAGCTATACTAATATAAAACCACAATATCACAGAGAATAAATAACCATTAACAATGAACCTATAACCTAAAGTAGTATTGTTTAATACTTATATAAAAAATATTGTTAATTATTTATATATTGGTTTATTGTGGGTTTTTTTTATTTACATGCAACAATTATTCAGGAATTCATCAATAGTCATGTTTTTATATTTAATATTTTTTAATATTATTTTTTATATATATAACAAATGTCAAATTAAAGTAGTGTTCAGTTATGAAAACAATATTATTATTTCTTTGGAACAATGAGTTTGGCTCCTGCCAGAGTAATATTTGCCCTTGGGTCACATTTATACCTGAAGTAATTGTTCCGAAGTGATTTACAGATTTCCAGCAGGTGCGAAATTAATTCACTTGAATTGACGCTGCTCTATTTGGACCTACATTACATGTTACAGGTGACTCATTGCGGTTTCATGATGTAAGATGCAATCCTTTATAGACTTTATTAGTAATTTGCCATTTGTATGGGTGCCATCAACCTGCATGTGATTCTACATACACACGTACCAACCGTTGGTAAATCGGAGTATTAAAGTCTAGATTGGATCTAGTGATTAGAAAAGCTTGATTCAGATAATCTAGCCGAAGGAGCTTTATTTGCTTTCCTAATATGTTTACTGACCTTTTCACAGTAAACAGCTGCATTGATTAACAGTTGCAGCAGCAGAGGGGTCTCATGCATTTGAACAGATTTATCGGGTTTATTCTGCTCTCTGAATGGACAGTTACATGTGGACAACTGGGACCAGACAACAATGCAACCAATGTAATCAGCAATTCTTCTACTGTAGACCCTAAGACCCTAATGGCCTGATATTTTGCCTCATTGGTTTTATTTGTTAAGAGGGAAAAAAAAGGTCAGCTCCTGTATTTGTTTGGCATTTCCAGTATTGCCACCCAATCAATGTTCATTTTTGTACTAAAGCGCTGCTGATATCCTTGCTTCTGATTGGTCAGAAGGTTTTAACTAGTTTTTCTTTAAAAATATAAACAGTAGTAGTAGTGCTTGTCCTATTACAACCAGAATTCCAAATAAATTGGGACACCGTGCAAAATGTAAATAAAAACGGAATGAAATGATTTGCAAATCTTATAAATCCTTATTCTATTTACAATAAAACAATAACAAAAACAGATGTATAAACTGAGAATATATACCATTTTAAGGAAAAAATAAGTTCACTTTGAATTTGATGGCTGCAACACGTTTCAACATAGGGCCATGTTTACCACTGTGTAGCGTCACATCTGTCTGTAAACATCTGTGAACAGAACAGAGATTTTTCTCCAATTGTTTTATAACACTGACTTTTTTCATACTTTCGATGCCCCGTCCCAACTTTTGCATGTTGCAGCCATCAATTTTAAAATGACATTATTTTTTCCATTAAATGCTCTCAGTTTAAACATTTGATATGTTTTCTATGGTCTATTGTGAATAAAATATGGGTTTATGAGATTTGCAAAGCATTTTGTTTTTATTCACATTTTGCACAGTGTCCCAACTTTTTTGGAATTGGGGTTGTATAACAGACTCAAGCTGGACAAAAAAAAAGAGAAGTTTTTATATATAAATAAAAACTATATATTTTAGGAGTTTACTATTGAAAATAGGAAAGTCTTTGGAACAGAAAGATTTCTGCTTCCTTTTTCCATCTTATTAACTTCTAAAGAAAGACCGATGACCAGAAACTGGTTGACTCTGGAAAAATATGCCCTCTAGGGTGCTACTATGATACTGGAAATAAATTGATGGTGAACATTTTCAGTAACTGCTGCCTTTCATTAGAGGTATAGGGTGGTACTTTGTGCCTTATGTGCCCTCAAAGGTGTAAGTCCTCTAGGGCAGTGGTCCCCAACCCCCGGGCCACGGACCAGCACCGGTCCATGGGTCAATTGGTACTGGGCCACACAGAAAGAATACATAACTAATTTCCGTTTTTTTTTATTATCTGATTCTGACTGATGTTTTATTTTTGAAAATTACCAGATTCTCTCCCCAACATCTGTCTATGACACACTCTTGATGCATGTCATTATGCCTCGGTCACATGTCTTACTTCCATCCGCTACCTTCTTAAAGGGGCTGCTCCGTCTGGTAACACATAATACATTACCACTAAATTTAAAACCCCAAGCTGGCAAAATGAACAAGCAACAACACAGTGGATTCACGTTTATTATTATATTTAGAAAATATCAGTTTTTATGCGGTCGATCATTTTAATTTGTTGTATTTACCACTCCAGGCCTTCTCACCTCACCTACATCAGTTCCTGACTTTACGAACACTCTTGTAGCTGAATGAGCACAAATCTCCACAAAACCTAGTGGAACACCTTCCCAGCAGAATGATGGTTATTATAAGAGAAAACAGAGACTAAAATGTGAATGGAATGTAAAAAATGCACATTTGAAGCAAACGTTTGTCCGTATAGTGTAAGTAATAGCATTCATATCAGCACATGAGAACATTTTCGGGAAAGGAGTCTGGTCCAAACATTACTCAATAAAATATGCACAGGCAGAAATCATGTTTTTACGCGATTGCAAATCTATTAAATGTTGTCCGAAACTCCAGTTCGGTTTAGGGATGCCACTTGAAATGGAAGCGAACAGATCAAAGAGGACGTCTTAATTTCCTGGCCAGTATGAAGGTCGTGGTGTGAACACAACGAGATGAAACAGGCCGCTGTGAATATGCAGATGGAAAAAATCTCCCACAGTCGATCGCACCGAACGAGCAGATGGGAAGAACGAGGGACGGGTCGGCTTTGAACCCTCCACCCTTCCAGCACTTGGTAATGAAACTCAAACTTCACTTTTACACTCTTCAAGTGCAAAGAAAGCATAGGTCAAATGTGGGTTTTTTTTCTAATTCCAGCTTGTCCCATATCAACGATGGCTGAGGACGAAGCAGCATGAGGCTTGACATTTGTTTCTCTGAGGCTAACTTAAACAAATCACTTTGCCCCCCAGTAATTGCACACTTACCTATTTTAAGAAACTCGGGAGAGCTACCCATTTTCCAGTTGATGCAGGTGACCGAAGGGGTCAGTGACTTTCATTATGTTGCAAACGCACATTAATTACAATTCAGGTTTGAAACGCAAGAAGGGAAAAAAAACAGCACCGTCACCATGACAACAGCCCCAGCAGAAAACGGTGTTCGGTGCTTTGTTTATGAAGGAGCCCTAACAGCAAGTGCCCTAACGACGAGATGAAACAGGCTGCAAGAAGGCCTTGAGTGAGTGAATGGCTGCAATAACTTCATAGAACATAAAAAAAAAGCATTGATGTGAATTTTCTCCTTCACAACGCTGTTTATATGCAAACGGTTGATTTTGTTTACCATCCCAAAATGAAAGATAGGTCTCAGGATATTACTGTAGGTCAATATACAGCACTGGTGATTGTAGTACTCTAGATTGTCCTGTTTAGAGCTCAGGTGCTTTTATAGACACTTTTTAGACGTTTTAAAATCCCAACGTCTACTCTTTCATGTATAAAGAAGTATTTTCTCTATGTATTTGTTGTAGTTTTGGAAAACCTATTGGGTCGATTGAGGTACTTTGACTCCTCTACACAGAAAACGTAAATATATTTGATCGAACCATTGTGGAAATGTTTATATTTTGGCTACTTGTTGACCTTGCTTTTGGGTCAGGCTGCAAAACATTTTGTCTAAAACACAGCAGTGCAATTAAAAAAGCAGTGTTTGTTAGCTTAGTGAGGTAGGGATATTTGGATGTTGTAGCTAAATGGGCATAAACTTAATCAATTCAATTTATATTCACATATAGACTCCCAAAACGGCTGCCACATTTCTCTAACCTTCTTCATCACATTCAGACATGCGCTGGGGACATTTTGTTTGTGTAGATCCTCAAGGAAAGTCAGGATTAAGCCTAGGAGGCTATGATATAGTTATAATATAACTTTCAATTCCTTTATTTGTATAGCATTTTTAACAATGAACATTGTCTCAGAGCAGCTTTACATAGATATAGGTTATAAAGTGGTATAAAACAAAGTTTATTGCCAATAAGGTTGTTCTTTATCATTCTAATTTTGTCCCTAATAAGTGAGCCTGAGGTGACTGACAAAGAAAAACTCCCTGAGATGGCATGAGGAAGAAACGTTGAGAGGAACGAGACTCAAAAGTGAACCCATCCTTATCTGGATGGCACTGAATGAACTTTCATTACAGTTATGTCATTGTTAAAGTGTACTGTTTAGCGATGGGTGCATAAATGCAGAACTGCTCATGCAACCTTTGGTTCTAGTAGACTGTTGATATACAGTGCCCTCCACAATTATTGGCACCCCTGTTTAAGATGTGGTCGTGGACTTCTAAAAATTCTCCTTTTTTTTAAAACAACATAGAACCCAAATGCAAAAAAAGAGAAAAATCCAACCTTTCATTTAAGTACATTACTTTGGTGGTAAAAAAAAAACACATTTAGAAAAAAAAAAAAAACTTGAAATCATGTGTGCCACAATTATTGGCACCCCTAACAATTCCTCTGAAAATTTTTATTTTTATTTTTTTTATATATTTTTCTGTAGTTGCTATGGTTGGTCAGGGTATCTAGGGACTTTTAATTAGTAATTCATGATTTCCTGTTTCCCTGGGGTATAAATATGACGTGACACAGAGGCCTAATTCTCTTACCCATTTGTCAACATGGCAAAGACAAGAGAATACACCATTCAAGTAAGGCAGATGTGTGTCGACCTTCATAAGTCAGGCAATGGCTACAAGAAAATAGCCACTCGCCTTAACTTGCCAGTATCTACAGTCAGAGGAATCATTAAGAAGTTTAAAACAACTGGAACAGTGACAAACAAGGCTGGAAGAGGTCCCAAGTTTATCTTGCCACAACGCACAGTGAGGAGGATGGTAAGAGAAGTAAAAAAATTTCCCAAGCTTACCGTCACAGAATTGCATCAAAGAGTGGCATCTTGGGGTCACAGAGTCTCTAAAACAACCATCAGACGCTCTCTACATGCCAACAAGCTGTTTGGGAGGCATGCAAGGAAAAAGCCTTTTCTCACTAACACTCACAAACGTAAACGTCTGGAGTTTACTAAGCGGTACTGGGACTTTAACTGGGATCGTGTGCTTTGGTCAGATGAAACTAAGATTGAGCTTTTTGGCAACAAACACTCTAAGTGGGTCTGGCGAATGAGTATGCCGAAAAGCACCTCATGCCCACCGTGAAGTATGGTGGAGGATCTGTGATGCTGTGGGCCTGTTTCTCTTCCAAAGGCCCTGGGAACCTTGTTAGGGTGCATGGCATTATGAACGCTTTGAAGTACCAGGATATTTTAAATAAAAACCTGATGGCCTCTGCCAGAAAGCTGAAGATGGGTCGTCATTGGGTCTTTCAGCAGGATAATGATCCAAAACATGTGGCAAAATCTACACAATAGTGGTTCAGCAGTCACAAACTCAAGGTCCTCCCATGGCCATCTCAGTCCCCAGACCTCAACCCAATCGAAAACCTGTGGGGCGAGCTAAAGAGAAGAGTGCATAAGAGAGGACCCAGGACACTGGATGATCTAGAAAGATTGTGCAAAGAAGAATGGTCAAAAATCCCTCTCTCTGTGTTCTCCAATCTTGTGAAATGTTATAGGAGGAGATTAAGTGCTGTCTTTTTGGCAAAAGGAGGTTGTACAAAGTATTAACATCAGGGGTGCCAATAATTGTGGCACACATGATTTCAAGTTTTGTTTTTTTTTCTAAATGTGTGATTTTTTTACCACCAAAGTAATGTACTTAAATGAAAGGTTGGATTTTTCTCTTTTTTTGCATTTGCGTTCTATGTTGTTTTAAAAAAAAGGAGAATTTTTAGAAGTCCACGACCACATCTTAAACAGGGGTGCCAATAATTGTGGAGGGCACTGTAATTAGAGGCAGGTTTATATCACTCCTTATCTCATGGCTGTTGTTATGGTCCACACTTGATCAGATTATGGTTTCTTTGTTACCTGTTTTTTGTTCTCATGGCTCAAATCCCAGTACCTCCAAGCTGGGGGTAGTGGGGGCCATTGAGCAAGGCCCTTATCCCTCAACAACTCAGTTGTAAGTCGCTCTGGATAAGGGCATCTGCTAAATGCCATAAATGTACAAATGTAAATATAATGTAAATATTTACGATAATTTAATATAATGTAAAATTCCTGGACAATGCAGTACAAATTTATTTACTCTTGTTCTTATATTTTATTTTATATTTATTACATTTACCTCATATTTACTTAGCTCTATTATGTTTAATGTTTACTCTTAACTCATGTTTAATGTTTACTCTTGCTGTTTCACAGAATTTATGTACATTGGCCTGTCAGTAACAACATTTCGTTCTTTTGTATACTGTGTATGTGGACGAATGACAATGCTTGAGTTCAATTTGAGTTGAGTTAAGTAATGTAGTAACACTGGAAATTCATCCATCAGAATATGTTACTGCATAATTCTTGTTATATTTCCTTATCAGTGTTAGCATGAACCTTTCTGACACTTTTCATAGAAAAGAAATATGTACAGGCAGTATATTCAAGGCAAAATACTTGATCAGAAGAGTTTTGAGTCCGCTGCACTGAGTAAATGAGGTGGTCTTGGTAAGGTAATGAGGTAATGTTTTTGCTGTGGGGAAAAAAAGAGGTCTGCCATGTCAGTCAAATTGCCTCTTCCGGTAAAAGTCACTAGTTCTTGGCTGTGTTTGTTAAAGAGCCAGGGTATATTGTCTGGGGTGCGACACTGTACATCGCCCACAATACATGGGTTTTCCTTTAAAGAAAGAAAAGATTGAAAAAATAATTTTTCCTGAAGCTCTCCTTCTGGATCAGTGAGTCAAATCTATCATGGTTATACAAAATGATCAAAGAACTACATTTTCATGTTTGTCCTAGCCTACCGTACACCCTCTTTCATTTCGTGGGATGATAAAGCGCCCTGGCGTTATTGCACTTTTTGTGTAATTGCTTTATAACCGCCCAGATCTGCGAGGCAAATGAAAGAAAATAAATATAAGTGCGGCACGGTCATGTGTTTACCCAAACAGAAATATAATACGTCAGCATACATAAACACTATCATCTACAGTACAGTCATGAAGCTCATGTATCATCTTTTGCTTTTTTATGACAAACATGGTTCCATTGCATTAATGAACTGCATATCACTTAATACCAGTAAAATGCCAGTAATACTTTCCACAGTGATCAATCATTCATTTTACCCTCATTTACCTTTCCTCATCTCTCCTATAAATCATGAGAAGAAATGCGTATGGCTTTCCGTGCCCAGAACTTGTGGTCTGCCTCTTAGCTCTCCTTGTTTGTATGCTTTCTGTAATCCAGCACATTCCCAGAGCCAGGCCTGGCCGCAAAAAAAAAAACACGCCGAACCAGGGGAAATCCAGATGGTAAACCGAGTCTCAGCATGAGCCTCTTATGCACTGGATATTTTTTTTGTCTCCAGGACCACAATAAGAGGAGATTTTGTAGCTCAGTAATGGAGTGAGTAATAAAGTCATAGCATGCAATCAACATTTGGGACAGAAACGAGAATGTCGTGCCTTTTGTAATCAGACATAAAATGCACTGCAGATCATCAATGTTAACTCGTGAATAAACGTTATACGGTCTATTTAAATGAGTCCTGGAGGTAGAGGATTTCTGCTGCTGCCATACTCTTTCAGTTTCTGCTTACAGACTTCACAACTGTATGCTACAAAAACGATACTGTGCTTCCAAAACATTGCATTTCAATACCATGAGTATTAAACAGACATTTCTGTTATATGCTTAGAGTTCCTTGATGCATTGCCCCAAAAGCAGAGATGGTCATGGGCCTAACAATGATAGATTGGTGGTGCTAGGGCTTGAACCCCAGACCTCCTGATGAGTAACCCAGCGAAGAAAAAAATAAGCTTATTACATGCCACATGTACATAACAGCACAGTAAAACTCTTTAATCACATGTCTCCGTGATATTAGGAAGCTGGGGTCAGAGTGCAGGGTCAGCCTTGATACAGCACCTCTGGAGTACAGTGGGTTAAGGGCCTTGCTCAAGGGCAACAAGAGTGGCAGCATGGCGATGTTGGGGCATAATGGCTTGAATTTTTAATCTCGAATCATCAGTCTTATCCTTTAAAATGTAGTTGCTCTAGCATAGCTTCATGGAATCATGCTTATCTTTCAATAGAAACAAGTGTCAAAAGTCATATGTAATTGCTTGCATGCCGAACCTGATGCATCAATCATTTCGGCCTTGAGTTTCGATTGTCTCTCAAATTAGTATTGGATTTGATAAATAATCATAATCATTTCAGTGGCAATGAGACTTTATCCTCTTTTATCTAATGGATTGTTATATGAACAATATTTTTAAGCATAATCAGGGTAGTGGTAGCTCAATGGTTAAGGCTCTGGGTTACTGATAGGGTGATTGGAGGTTCAGGCCCCAGTACCACCAAGCTGCTACTGTTGGGTCCTTAAGCAATATCAAGACTGAAACTCTGCTCTGACCCCAGCTTCCTAACAAACTGGAATATGTGAAGAAAGAATTTAAGTGTGCTTTTAGGGAAGTGGTAGCTCAGAGATTTAAAGTTCTGGGTTACTGATAGAAAGATTTGAGGTTCAAGTCCCACTATCCCCAAGCTGCCACTCTTAGGGCCCTTAAGCAAAGCACACTATGTTCGAGTGCTGTATCAAGACTGACCCCAGCTTTTTAATATCACTGAAACATTTATGGCATTTGGTAGATGCCCTTACCAAGAGTGACTTCAAATTCCAACTGAGCAGGTGAGGGTTAAGGGTGCTGGGATTTAAATTCATGACCCTTGGTCCAGTGTCCAATGTTTAATGTCAATGTCCAGCCTCTTCTCCTCTCTGGGTTACTCATCAAAAGGTCTGTGTTTCCAGCTGCAGCACCACCAACCTACCACTTTTGGGCCCTTGAGTGAGGCCCTTAACCATCTGCTCTAAGGCATCATGGCTGATCCTAACTTCCTAAGTTGGGATATGTGAAGAAAGAATTACACTATGCTGTAAATTACATGTGATATAAAGGCTCTTACTCATTTCTGCTGTAATGGAGATCCAATTCCAATCTATGTTTTAATGACCTTCTTTTATACGATGGATCAGTGCATGTGCAGGTCAATCCCTCTTGGTCATGGCTGATAGTTTATTGTCGTTTGTTCATCAAGTCAATGAATTGGTTAGTGACCAGGAATTGCTTTTTTTGCCATTCAGTGTATCAGTGTCTGAGTAGTGAATTATTCTCCTATAATCAAGAGTTGGAGGGGTGGTGGTTAAGATGTTCTGATCAGAAGGTCAGGAGTATAAATCCCAGCACTACTAATCTCCCACTGCCTAGCCCCTGAGCATGCCCCCTAACCATTACCTGCTTCGTTGTAGTAATGAGATCGTTGTAAATCTGCCAAATGCTATAAATGTAAATGTGTTTTTGTGATTGAAACATTTCTGCCATAATCAAAATGTAAACATCTCTTGTTCAGCAGATCAGTGCTTTCGTCAGTGACTCCTTTTGGTCGTAACCGAGATTTCCTTCTCTTTTATTCTGCACCCGGGTGTTTTGCATCAGCGAATCGTTTGTCATGAATGAGATTTAATCGTACTTGTTCAGTGGAAAATTAGTTTGTGCTCAGCTCAGGCTTGCGATTTTAATCCGCGCTTCTTCAGAGTATCAGTGTTCGAGTCAGTGGATCATTCAATCATAACCCTAACCAAATTTTCAAATTTTTTTATGTTTTATCAGTAACATCTTTTAACAAACATTGTATTTGCAGCTACATAAAAAAAAACAAAAAAAAAAAAACTTGACTACATTCCTTCTAGTTAGTGAATCCTGACCAGCGTTCACTCTCCTCTTATTTAGTGGATCAGTGAGTCAGTGAATCTTTCTGTCAAGTCTGAAATTTGCTCTCTTGTGTTCAGCAGATCAACTGAGTGAGTTCAATGAGTTTCATTCAGGCTTCGTTGGTCAGAGCTGAAGATTTCGAGCATTTCAGTGCACTAGGTATTAATCAGTGTTGAGCTTAGGGGTGGGGACTTTTTTTGCTAAACATGCATTTTTTTTTAGCACACACACTGACAGTGATTTTCAATTATCTTTTAATATTACATAAGCTGTTTGTTATTTGCTTTAGATGGCAGGTTAATCTGGGTTACATTTGCAGAAATTTTTTAAAATCCTGCTTTAGAGAAGGTATTTTGCTTTGTACCAGGAAGTAGTGAGTTGGCATTTAATATCCAAGCTGTTACTGGTCAAATGGCTCCATTGTGAGCTTCGGCAAGCTGTGCTTACTCCTGAAGCTCTTTTGTTCACGCCAACTTGAATATTTTGGTGTGTATCGTCACAGAAATATCATTCAGCTTGCAATATTTGTTCAGCTAACTAGACATTAAGGTAATTAGTAATCTAGACCTCTGCTGGTGTAACTGGTTTTAAAAAGCTATTTTATTGCTAATAGTCCTGCGACCAAATGTGGCGAAAGTACACACTTCCTTCACGTAAGTAGATGGACTGATTATACTTTTTCACTCAAGTTAAAGTTAAGAAGTTTGGGCTCTGACATGTAAACAGTCGCCATTACTACTACCTGTTTTAGTGTCACGCTGATAACTGGACCTCACATTATATCAGTATATTAATTCAAAAGAATTTCAAATTGTTTTACCAAATGAATGTATCCAGGCTGAACATTCACCATATAGAACACAAGCAGAGAAAAGATGATGATGATCGGTTGATCAGGAAGGATTTTGTTCTCAGTCATGTTTATATCACTGACTCTCTTTGTCTTATCCAGGTTACACCCATACTTCTTGTTGCCTTCTCTCTGCTTGTGGTTAGCTTCGTAAACTAGCCTGTGTGTAGAAGAGCCAGGAAATGATACACCAGTGGTACTGTAGATTGAAAAAGCTGCGCAATGACCGGAAATATACTGTGGCCAAGAAGTGCAAAAAACATTAGTATATCAGAAAACAAATGAACAAATTACAAAACACTAACAAATCAAAAAACAAAATAACAAATCCAAAAACACAACGACAAACTGAAAAGGGTAGGTATAGTTTGTGAATGGAACACTTACCGAGCATTGGACAAGACACCTTGGTTAAAGTGTTGAAAATAGCGTGCAATGAAAAGATTTTTTTTTTTCCACATTTCACCCAATAGATTAAAACTAAAGTAACACGCCTGGTTTATAAATGTAAAAAGTAGAAACCACAGATATTTGTGTACAAATTTAATGAAAAATAAATAGTGAAGTACTGATATCAGGAAAATCTACTTAAGCACAGTAACAAAGAATTTGCAGTTCGTTACTTCCCACCTCTGCCTGCGACTAAAACAACCACAGTCCCTGCAGTGAGACTAGGACCCTGCCTAGAAACTGAGTTGTTCAGGAAGCTTGCACATCCATGCACTTGAGTAAATCTCAGCTTGGCTAATCGAAATAGATTTGGACAAAAGTGTGTGGAATGGAGAAATGGATGGGATATTAGAATTGGGGATATAACAGCTACTTTGGCATGCCTATGCACTCTTATGGCTACTAGCTGCAAACAAGTTCATAACGACCATCTAAGAACACATTTACGACTCTAATTATTATCCCCATTTTATTAGGAGCTGCTATTGTTGAGGCTGAAAAGCACTTCTATAATCATGGTACTGAAATGCGTTTACATTGTACATTTAATACCACTAATGGTGAATTAACTTGGGTAACCCCGACTGGGGTTAAACCCGCGAATCAACCTGACGAACAGGGCAATTCAGCGGCGCTGATTGTAGCATAATTATTATTACAGGTTTGTTCAGAGCAAAAGAAGAAAAAGACATGACTAAAGACATTCTCAATAAAATCCAACTTTGCAACTGATTATTATAGTGCTTTGCATAAAAAGGATTAGCCCTTGTTAGCCTTTGTACTCCACTTTATGATTTAGAGGAAGGTCAATACGCTCAAAACTGTCCTCTATCAGTCTTAGCCCTTGATAATTCATAATTAATTCATGTTTAATGGAGGGGCGTTACTGCTATGGGTTCCAGATTGGGGGAACAAGTTTAACAGTTACTGTTGAACAGCTGCTTGAAGTATATAGAAAAGATTTCAAGTAATGTCCATTATACTAAATCACAGAGCATGGAACACTTTAAATGGTCCAAAAGTTATTCATGGCTGACAGCTAGAGTGCATTAGAAAAGTGAAGAAAAACAGCTCAGTGTGAGTAAAGTTTATTGATAAGGCAAACTGTCAGAAATCCTTGAGGAAGACTTTTAACCTTTAATGCTTTGGGTGTGTATTAGCTTTGCTTGTAAATTGCTCTAGATAAAACATGAGCCTGTCATGTCCTTGTGGTGGTTTGGCCGTGAAATTGCCTCTAGATGTTAATATGGTGCCTTGCAATGAACCATCCAGAACGACTTCCCAGTTTACACCCAGTATTCCCAGGACAATCTCTGGATCCGCTGCAACTGTGACCATAATTATACACAGATGTTGATCCAGAAATGCCATGAAAGCATATTTTGTACACTGTAACAGAAATTCCAATGTTTCCACTACAAATACCATTACAAACCAACAGCTTTTTGCCATCAAAACCATTACAAAATACCAATTGGTGTCCAGTAGGTACAAACATCTCAAAGTTGCCACAGGTGTCCTGTTGGTCCTCGATGAGATCAGACATAACATAGCGTATTGTAAAAAAAAAAGGCAGCATGACATATAACATGCCATTACATAAGAAAACAAATAACCTGTAGAGACCCACAGAAACCAACACAGTTTCCATAAAAAATTCTAATTTCTATTTGTCTGGGGTAGTTTCATTTTTTAGCAGGTCTTTGTGCTGGTTATTTGAACGACGTAAATGTCAAATCTGTGTTTGCTGTTACTTTGGTATTTTTCATAACAGTCAGGTAAAAGTACAATCCAGGAACTAGGGCTTTTCTCAAGGAACTTTTATCAGGTTCCTGAACAATATTTAAAAACAGGTCTTCAATTGTACTGTTTATTTTCCACAAGGGAACAGTTTCATCTGGGAATTGGGAGCTCAGTGGTTAAGATGTTGGACTCTTGACTTATAGGTTGTGTGTTTAAATTCCTAATCTGCTCCTTGGACCTCAACTGCTCAGTTGTATAAGGTTGTTCTGTATAAGAGCATCTACCATCTTGAACATCAATTGCTTGATTCAGGGGCTACACTAGAGCACCCTGTCCTGATTTCAAGCTATTCTGGAATGTTCTTGTTTATCAAGTATAATCCCCGCATTCTGTTCGTGGTGCCTTGGAATCCTCCTTAACATAAACCATGCTCAGTATTAACAACTCAACATCCTGTAATGTGCAGGAAGGCTGATTGTCTCATGCAACAAAAAAGCAATTTTGATGTGATGCATGAACAACCGATAATCAGCGCCAGACACACTGACAAGCCATCTACCATATTGAACTGCTGCACAATCTCAGGTTCTGGAAGTTGTTCTTATTGGTCAGGAGGTCAACTGAAAGATGATCTTGGCTAAAAGGAAAATCTGTGAATTCTTTTATTTAATAATATTTATAATAATTTTCTCTCAAATATTTAAATCATCTATAAGTTCTCCCAGGCAGAAAGAAACTAAATTCGAAAAACAGACATTTTTAGGTTGTCTACATTCAAGATAAGTAGGAAATGTGTTTTCAGAGGAAGTTTTCCCCTCTTATGATACCTTTAATGTTGTCTATTTGGCGCACGATGAGTGGTTTTGTATGTTCCAGCTAAGTGAGGTTCCAGCAGTGGAACAGGAACAGGAGGAGGACTGAATGTAACTTATTACGGAGAGACAGGAAATCTGCGTGGCTTGTAAGCTTTTCGCTAAGCAGCGCTGCTCAGGAATTTGCGGGCTAAAGGCTACATGGGAAAAGTAACAGATACACGAGTGTCTGAGTGGGGGGGTAATGCTGGTACAATCCAATCAAGATGTTCATGCTTTCTCGCTGAGAATCTGCTCCTGTCTTATTTTAAATAAGCTGTCTGGAACGAGTTTGCTGTCATGTTTGACCAGGTTTGACTTCCTTACAAAGGAATTACTTAAATGCATTTGGCATAACTCATTCTTTTTCTTACACTCTATGTACAGAGTTTCTGGACACCTGACCATAGGATTCAAATGTGCTTTTTGAACATCTTATTCCACATTTAGTCCCAATTTGTTGTTATAATAAAATCTACTCTTCTGGGAAGATTTTGTGGAGATTTTTGCTCATTCAACCACAGAGACTTTAGTAAAGTCAGGTAATGATGCAGGTGAGGTGAGGAGGCATGGGGTTCAGTCAGCATTCATATTCATCATGTTCAGTATGGTTGAAGTTAAAGCTCTATAGCAGGAGATTTTCAACTTCAACCCATGTAAAGCATATCATCATTGAGCTGTCTTTGAGATCATTGTCATGCAACAGGAACAGGTTTGCATCTCCAAGTTCAATTGAAGGGAAAATTGGATGCTACCACACCTAAATTATTTAAATGCCACATATTAAAAGTTGCTTCTATTCATTATATATTAAAGTGTAAAAGAAGTATGTAAGCAGATGTGAAAAAAAAAACCAAAAACTAATCACTCTGTTAAAAAAAGGAAATTATTCATACAGCTTGTGAAAAAAGGAACCAAATGGATCGAGTTCTGAAAAAAAAAAAATGCATGAAAACGATGAATCCATTAAAAAGTGAAAGAAAAACATTTTGTAAAATTAATGATTAAAAAAGTAACCCCTGTAATAAATTATTAATATTTTGTTAAATCATGTGTAAATTTATTGTTAATTTAAATAATTCTAAAAAGAAGATAAACAAATAGATGATTCACTTGTGGCAACAAATGAATCATGGAACAAAAAAAACCCCATATAACTAGTTGTTTGACACCTGAAAAATTAAGGCGTAAATGTTTTTGTATCACATGAAAGATCTGAAGCAAGGACCAATAATTCATGTAGAAACAATAGTGTAAACAAATGAAAGCTGATAAACATCACATTATCATAAATGAACCTTATGCAAAAAAATAAAAAATAAGAAATGAATCATGTTAAAAATCATTCATGTAAAATACATGAAATCATGATAATGACATGGAAATGTAAAAAAAAAAAAAAAAAAAACAACAGCAAAAATCTAATTTAAGCATAAATTATTTTTTTTTTTTTCACACCTCAAAGTAAATTGTGTAAAAACAAGGTGAGCAGTAAAAAAAAAGGAAATTGTGAACTTTGTCTTTTCTGTATAAACTAAAGAAAGGGAAATCAAGAATCTTGACATTCATATGCTTCATCTATAATGTTCTCTAAAATATATATTGTATATGTTAGAGGTTGTACAGGAAGTAAATTGAATATAGAGTGAAGTGTGTAAGTGCATGTGGTTGTATGTATGGTGACAGAACTGCAAAAGAAAACACACCCCTGAGGTGGAAAAATGCTGTGACCTGTTTGACATTAGGCTGCATTTATTCTTCAAGGCTCTCTTTTGGAGAACAGAGACAATACCAGACAAGGATCTCCAGAGAGTGCTGTCACTGAGAGAAACCCAGTGTGTTTGTGTACATGTTCTATAGGAGAACCACAAACTGGCTTTACATGCAATAATGTCACCATGACAAAGATAAATTGTTGTGACCTGAAAGACTATTGAGGGAAAGAAAGACGGAAAGAGAGAAAGAGAGTGAAAGAGAGAGAGAGAGAGATGCAAGTAGAAAAAAACACAAAAGCATCTGGCTGTTTTAATCCTTAGTGATGAAGCTTGTCATCTTTGCATTTCTCTCAGGGTTAAAAACACCAATTTTGTTCTTGTAGAAAAATTATGGGAAAAAAACCCACTTGGGTTTATTTTACATCTGGAGAGAAAACAACATGTTTCATGTAGAACAATCTAAAAAACTAAATATAGGATATGCTTCCCTGAAAAGACAAGAAGAAACTCCATATGTGTAGCATGTGTTGTTGCTTTGGAGGACGCCTGACTGAAAGCAAAGAAGGAACACATTTTTATTTGTATTTTTTTTTACATTTCACACGCGATTATACTGTACTGAAGTACATTATATAGACCAAAGTTTGTAAACACGTGACCATAAGATGAATCCCAGCACCACTGAGCTGCTACTGCTGGGCCCTCCAGCAAGGCCCTTAATCCTCAACCGCTCAGTTGCGATAATTGGAAGTTTTTCTGTATAAGAGCATCTGCCAAATGCCAGAAATGTAACTGAACATCCCATTCCACATTAAGTTCCCATTTGTTCTTATAATAAGATTCACTCTTCTGGAAAGATTTTTCACTAGATTTTGTAGAGATTTGTATTGATTTTAAGTAAAGTCCCTTTCAGGAACTCGAGCTGTATCAACAACGCTTTGGGAATGCTTTCGCCCCAATGAAAAGTGGGGCGGGGTGACCTGGAAGCTAAAAAACGCAAATGGAGAAAAAACGGCTTCTGTTTGTAAATGAAGCGCTCTATGTGTGCATGTGTCTATGGTAAATGTTTGAAAAAAATATAAAAAATTAAGCGACTAAGAAACAAAGCATTCGCCCTATGTGCCTTAGATGTGTGGAGAGATCCCAGGTTCCTGTCTCAGGATCCATGCTGGGAGTTCCTGGTCATCACGTAACGCTTACGCTTAGGTCTCTGGCGAAGGCCCCATTACACATGGCATATCAATTGCCTGGAGATGCTGGCTGTACCTCAAGCATTGAAGCATTTTCTTTCAGACTCCAAAGGCTACCATGGTTCCTACATCAACCACTAGGGTGGTCTGCGATCTCGCCCCCTATTCAAGCTGGCACGACAGATCCTTCTGCCACCCAAGAAAGCTACTCTCCTTGAGGGCAGCATTATCCCAGGTGGATCTGCTTGCGACTCGAGAGACATTGCACTGTCCCCCCTGGTTCTCCATGACCCCCCCAGCCCCTGTAGGGCTGGATGCCTTGGTACAAGCATAGCTGAGGCCGTGCCAGTATGCCTCTCCCCCTTTCACACTGCACCCGGAAGTTCTGGAGAGAGTTTGCTGGAACGGAGTCCATCTCATTCTGGTGGCCTCACGGTGGCCAGGCAAGCCATGGTTTGTGGACCTGGTAGCCCTTCTTGAACACCCTCCCTGGGAGATTCCTCTCAGAAGGGATTTTTTCTCTCTCAGTTAGGGGTCACAGTATGTCACCCCTGCTCAGACTTGTGGCTGTGGCCCCTGAGAAGGCACAGCTCCTAGCCTCCGGTCTCTCCACCAAGAGACCATTCTCCAATCCAGAGCTCCTTCCAAGAGGAGGTCGTACACTGCAAGATGCAGAACCAGTAAACTGCCCAGTTGGTTCAGTGATAAAATTTCTTTAATAACAGTTTGCCAAAGGGTTGGCTCCTTCCACCCTAAAGGTCTACATGTATGCCATTGCAGCGTAACATGGCTCTCTTGCGGGGAAGTCGCTGGGTAGAACCCGTTGGGGACACATTTTCTCCTTGGTACCCAGAAGCCCCTGGCACGACCTAAAGTGCCTGCGTGGGACTTGGCCACCGCCTTGGAGGCCCTATCGGAGGCCCTATCGGAACCTTCCCTCAAACAGTTGGACGAGGTGCCTTGGAGGTTCCTCACAGTCAAGACTATGTTCCTCCTGGCCATTTTCTCTCTCAAGAGAGTGGGAAATCTTTAGGCCCCCTTTTTCCTTGAGTTTACTCCAGGCATGGCCAGTGCCTTCATTTACCCTAGAACAGGGTTTCCAAGATACCCTTGGTCACCCTATGACCTGTTATGCTACAGACATTCTTCCTCCTCTTTTCCAGGCACCAGACCAGGCAAAGCTGCAACGACTGTGTCCGATGCGAGCACTGGACATATACGTCCACAGAACAAATCTGTGGAGAAAGTCGGAGCAACAGTTCGTCTGCTATGGCCCACTGAGGAGAGGCGAACCAGCAGATGCTTAGCAGATCGATTGTGGATGCTATTTTATCATCCTATGTGTCCGCTGGGCTCCCCGCTCCTTTCTGGGTCTAAGGCTTTTCTCTAAGGCTTTGTCCTTAGTAGTTTCTCTTCAAGACATCTGCAACACTGTGGGTTGGTTCACATCATTGACCTTGACAGGTTTTATAGCCTTGACCATAGAGCCACTCCTGGCCCCTCAGTCCTTTGAACTAGCTGTGCCCTTCCACACTAGGCAGGGACTGGTTAGACTGGCATGATTAGACTCTCGTTCTTAAAGCATTGTTGTCGCAGCTCGAATTCCTGAAAGGGAACGTCTCTATGTTACGTATGTAACCCTAGTTCCCTAAGGCCATTAGACGCTACATCCCCATGCCACACTGCCTGCATCCCTTCAACACTTTTTTCCCTTTTCAGAAGCTAGCGCCGGTTTCACTGTGCATTTTCTAGCTTCCTGGTCATGACATCAACTCAGCATCTCGTTCCCTCAGGAACCCAGGGTTACATACGTAACCTAGAGACAGTGCAGGTCGGGAGGCCTGGAGTGCAGTCAGCATTCACATTCATCCCAAAGGTGATTAATATGGTTTAGTTCTATACTTTATTCCATATAGCGTATGTGAAGGTGGGTTTGAACAGACTAGGCTCTGGAACTCAGGTTCCTGCCTTACACAAAATGAAGGAATGATTGTATTAAACTGAATGGTGTAAAACAAAAGAGAAAAAAAATCTATTCAACAAACCAATAAATGAATTAGTTGTAATGAATAAATAAATACATTTAATTCAATAAATCATCTAAAATCCACTTACTGTATCTTCCCTACAAAAATACATTTCAAGTCAAGTCAAGTTTATTTCTATAGCGCCTTTTACAACAGGTATTGTCTAAAAGCAGCTTTACAGAATTTTTAGAGTTAAGGTAAATGGTGTACATTTATCCCTGATGAGCAGCCAAGGCGACTGTGGAAAGGAAAAACTCCCTTAGATGTTATGAAGAAGAAAACTTGAGAGGAACCAGACTCAAAAGGGGAACCCATTCTCATTTGGGTGACATTAAGAGTGTGATTTATAACTCTTTAAACAATACAGAACACTGGAGAGTGAGAACTAACATGAGCACTGGAATGTAAGATTATGAGTAATGTTCTTTCGACAGTCTTATACAGTCATTTGTGGTTTTAAAATTAGGAGCTACTGAGCAACTCATAAAATAGCTCAACATTTGAGATCATCACAGATCCAGCACCAGCTTCTCCATACCAAAGCCTTTAAACACTCAAGGAGGTCCAGTGTCCAAACTCCATATGAAGTGGGATCCAAAGGGCGCTGGTACGTCTCTAGATGATTCGGGATACGTGACTGGGGCTGGCAAAACCTCAGGATGCCTCCGGATGGGGAAAGAAAGAGAAGCAGTTGAAAGAAATTAGCATAGCTGCTGTTCATGATATTAACAAGCACAAGTTGATGATGTGCATTTGATCAGATGTAATGCAGCACAAGGTTATGATATGTGATGTGTGTTATGTGTAGGCTTTGCTAAAAAGATACGTTTTTAATCTGCACTTAAACTGTGAGATTGTGTCTGAGCCGTCAGGAAGACATGAATTAATAGAAAGAAATTAATATAAATGAATCATGCGGAATAATGTCAAATCATATTTGAATCACATTTTTAAAAATCACATTGAAATATGTATATTCACAAATTTATATATATATATATATATATATATATATATATATATATATATATATATATATATATATATATATATACACAGTATATATTAATAAACATTTGTTTTACTGATGCACCAGTTCTCAAATCAAAATCACTAAAATAAGCCATGATGCACACATCTGGCAATTAAAACCGTCCATGTGGAAACATTGGTGTCCTGATTATTTACTTTATTTAAACACCATAAATACTTTAATACATTTACAAAAATATTTTGTCTTGATGTTGAGTTTTGTTTCACTATTAATAATAAATATATATTTGCATAAAGCATCTATATTTGTCCATGTTGATTAGAGTATTAAAAAACTTGAAAAGTATTAATTTAGGGTACATTTAGAACAGATCAAAACAAATAGATATGCGCAATTAAGTTGCAATTCATCATGTGTTAACTCATGACTATCGTGCGATTAATAGCAATTAAATCTTTTTAGCAATTGACAGCAATAATGTCCATCATCTAACTCATCGCTCTGTCTCTAGATGGATGGATGGATGTATATTTTATATATATATATCCAATTTAATGTAAAATGATTCTCTTATATCAGGGCAGAAAGTGGTGGTGTAAGCAAGCACTGACCTCTAGTGTCCCTATCCTGCTCTTGCTTGTGAAAGCAGGGTGAAACTAACAGTAAAACATCCATAAAAGGAAATGTCTGGGGAGACGGAGGACTTCAAGAGGACTCTGTGATGAATCACACTTTGTCTGAAGAAAGTGCTTTTTTAACATGTTTGGAATGTAGGATTAAACGAGTTTTAGTTAAGACTGATGAAAAGCTTTTGAATCCTGCTGTTGAGAGTGGAATGTGAGAAAGAAACAAGCGGGCCAGCTCAAGGCCGCAATGATCGTTTACACGCAAATGCAGAAAAATACAGTGTGGTAAATGTTTGTGTTTGATGGAAATCCATCCTGCACTCATGTAAGCGTGTTTTTTTTTAGAAAGCATGGTCTATTTAATTAATCACGCTACATTGTGATAGGAAGTAAAAACACACTCGAGCTTATCGTGATCCATTCTTTGAAGAAAAAACAAAGGGTTTCTCAAGGGTTCTTTTTGCCAGATAAAAGATCCTAAAATCATGTTTTAGAGATTTTGGGTGAGATTGCAGGAAATATTACTGAAAGAAAAAACTATTTTGCTGAACATAGAACTTTGAAGTATCCTAAGAAAAGACTGGAGGACCCTTTATAGTGCTATGTAAAGTAATGCAAAACAATGAGTATATAAATAGTTTATAGAGTTCTACATAGAAGCAGACAACATAATTGAACAACATAATCATGTTGCAACCGGGATGCACTTATTTTTGACAGCTTTTCTTCTACTGAATGTGCCCCACTATGTAGTGGTTCAGAGCTAGAACCCATTTCGGGAGCAAAGACTTCTTAATTATCTAAAGCAGTGTCCCCCAACCGGTTTAATGTCAGGCAATATTTTCACGGATCGGCCTTTAAGGTGTGGCAGATAAATACAAGAAAATAAAATGATACGACCGGCATAAAAACTGGTATTTTATTAATATAAAAATAAACGTGAATCCACTGTGTTGTTTTTTGTTCATTTTGCTCGCTTGGGGGTTTGAATTTAGCAGTAATGTATTATGTGTTAGCGGCCGGAGCAGCCCCTTTAAGAGGTTAGCAAATGTAGGTAAGACCTGTGACCGAGGCATCATGAGTGAGTCATAGACAGATGTGGTGGAGAGAATCCAGTAAAAATAGATAAAGATAATAAATAAAACTGAAATAATGTAAGTTATGTATTTTTTTTGTGCGGCCCGGTACCAATTGACCCACGGACCTGTGCCGGTCTGCGGCCCGGAGGTTGGGGGCCACTGCTCTAAAGAACCTTTTGTAGAAAAGATTATGTACCATAGCACTGGCAATGATCGCAATATAAAACACAAAGAATAAAAAGTTGAACAAGCCCAGCATTGTACAGTAGATTGGTTCAGCCAATCTGTGACCGTCATCTTGCCAAGCGATAATACAGAGTAATACAACTCTAAATTTATGCTTCTTAATGAGTTTTAGCCTGTTTTAGAGATGTTTTAGCAAATATCATCTAATCTCCCCACAGGACAGAACTGCTGCTAACCAATCATGTTAGTTAGTTTGTCCAACCGAAGACAAATTCTTAGATCGTATATAGGCCACGCCTCTTTTTGCTACATGATACTACGTGATGTGTAGTCCAGTAGATGAGAGGAAGGCATGTTTACACTTACTATATACAAATAAGGCTTTGTGCTGCATTCAGTTTTACTCATGCTGCACATTTGCTTGCTCTGAGCTACCAATTAGAAAAAAATCAATAATGCTGCCATGTGTTAGCAACAGTATAGGCAGCAAAATTTTAGTGATATGATTCAGAACATCAAATTATATAGTCAGTATTACAGATTTTACTCATTCAAAGGTAATAAGTGCTGTACTGTGCTTAATGTTGATGCTGGGAGCAGCCATGTTGATTTGATGTCACTTGTTGTGCTCGAGGGTTGAAAAAACCTCTTCTCTTTGAGGTTTCTAAGTGTAAGAGGGCATTTCCTTTGGCGTTTCTTAAAGAAAGGTGAGAAATTCTGAGTAGTGCGGTTTATGATTAGTTGAGGGAAATTTAAATCAGCATTGCTCACAATTTTTTTGGGGTTGCAAGCTACTTTTAAAATGTGAGATTGTGTTGTTTCTGGCGAGAAACTCACATGTAAGGAGAGTTTGGTGACCACCAGTTGCACAGCTCCCGATTTACATAGGATGTTGTCACAGATTTATGAAGGTTGGTGATCCCTGTGACTGTGCAACAGCCTTGCACTGCCATCTGCTGGCTTGTTACAAAACTAGTCTCAAACCACCTCATACGTTTTTCGGTCACTACAATACATTTATGGTCCCTACCTTACTCTGATGACTTGCGATGGATGGAGTCAGCCAGAGTTGACAGTAGCTGCTGGCAGACTTCCGAATGATCATCAGTCATGGTGGAATGGTATTTGAAATTAGTTTTTCTTAGTTTCTTTGGAGGGATTCTCAAATCAGAAATGAAATTCTCAAAACTACTTGTTCAACCTCCACATCATTTAGTGCACACCACAAAAACATTTCATGTTGCTCAAATTGTCAATGCTTTGGTAAATGTATTTAATTAATTGTGTACAATTGTCTGCTGTTTCCTACATTATCAGTTGTTTATGTCGTGCTGATCTTAATATATTATGCTAGTTTCACCTGAATAGTCTCAACCCCCAAAATATCTAAGCATCAGTTCATTGCATAAGTCATTTAAGGCAAAATGGTTAAACCAGTTGCCAGAATCTGACTAACAAAATGTGGGGCACAAATGTTCTAGAAGAATTATTCTAGCTTAAAATGTGGTATTTAGAACACTTTGTGAAAGAGAATCAATTTCAGAGTGAGTGACAGACTGATTGACTTGATCTACCGGTCGATCATGATTGGCATATTGTTCACCAATGTTCTAGAAGAATGGTTCTAGATTAACTTATGGTATTTAGAACACTTTGTGAAAGAGAAACAATTTCATTGTGACTGACAGACTGACAAAATGAATGAATGTTTAAATAATTTTGGAATAAATTGCTTCCAAACCTAATATGACATTCCAAACCGCAACAAGATATTTTGTCTAATGAACTATAAATCGGAGGAATTACCTTTCATGAAATTATTACACAAATCTTAATGATTCTCTAATGATGTTAATTTCTCATCGCATTAACCCCATGCTGTTTTAGATCTTTCCATTTTCTACAAAAAAAGAAAACCCGGGCGGGTTCACTGTGACCCACACTCTCTACTAGCACTGGGAGAAGAAAAAAATATTTGATCATTACAAGTATTTGATCAGATTTCCCAAAGCCTTCAAACGAAATTGTATTTGCGTCTCAGTTCCCCGCTTGCAGCCCCTGCTGTGCTGTGGTGGACACATTTAAATTTAAAGGCGATCCCTTTGTGGAAGCGTTTGAATTTCCAGCAAATATGACATCTCATTCCATGCTTCTTCTCTCTCAGTGGAAGCTCAGCAATGAAGTGTTTTTTTTCATCATCATCAGCCAGGGGAAACTTTCAAAGGGCATTTTGACAGGTTGCTGAGCACTGAGGACCCTCCCCTATGATTACAAATGATCTTGGTGACTGTCTCTTGGCCTCCAGTTTCTGAAAGGCCGCCTGTGATTGATGGATGGCTCAACAGGTCCTGCAGCAGCACAGAAATAATTGAGATAATGGTACAATTAGCCGATAGTGGGAAGGTTGGGGGGGGGAGGTGGGGGGAGAAAGACTTGCCACAATGAGATGTTTAATAAGATTTGCATAGTGCGAAGGGAACACTGTTCTAAAGCAAGAGCTCATAAATCACACTCTCTTGTAGGATGAAGCTCAAGGGCTGCTATCCCTATGAAAACGATCGCCAATCATCAGGGTTTGTTTTATAGCATGTCAGGACACATCAGGCTTCAATTTTGACATGTGGAACAATTCTCAGCAAACTGGTGTAAAAAGGGCAAATAACTGCATACACTTTTACAATGCTATTTTTTGTAAGTTTTTTATTACTGCATTATTTTTCCACTTTACGTGTTGTTTCACAATCATGATAGCATGATGCAACAGTGTTGTAAATATCCCCATTTTGCTACAATTGGGATATATAGCGTGTAGTGTAACTCGAATATCTTTCATAAATCAAAGCCTTATTATAGAGTTTGAAAAACAAAGTCGCTGCTGTTTCCTGGAGTTTTGTAAGAGTAAAGAATATAAATTTTTATTGCAGCGGTATTAAAGATGGAAAAAAATAAAATGCACACCAGAACATTGTTTACATTATAAATATGTGTGATGTGTTTAGCCTTTTTTTTGATAAAGTTTAGGTTGGTGCTGTACTCTCATTAATTCATTATTAAGAAAAGTTAGCAGTCATGTAATGCACTGAGATTACAGTCAATATGACAAAAAACTCAGTCTCAAACATGGATAACGATTAAGGTTTGTTGTTGTCCTAAAAGCAAAAGATTTTTTTTTTTCCTCAATATTTTCCAGTGTTTAATGAGAAATCCAGCATAGAAGTAATGAGGAGAGTAAAGATTGGATTTTCTAAGTGCCAGATTGCAATGCATCTAGAGATCATTCAGAGGCTTGGCTTGACTAGTTAGCAGTCTATAAGATGATGAGTGGTTCAGCATGAATGAAAGCTAATAGATTGGAGAAGGAGGAAGGATTGATGCCACATTGCTCTCATAAGGTGATATTAAGCAATAGCTATATCCTATGAAAATCACTATCAGCAAGTAATCATTAATCACAGCATTAGGTAATTCAATATGCCTATAAATCCTAGATTCTGTCAAAAATCATATGCTATTTAGAAAATGACTATGCAAGTGATTTACCATGGAATTAGTTTAGCATTTGCAGCATTTTGCACCAGTTAATAAAAACCACAGTCACATTCTCAATGTACTAAAGGAAATGTACTAGAGTAAATAAAGTGACTCTATGGTTTACATTTACCATATTTGGTAGACGTACATATCCAAATGAGCTTTGAATTTCTTAATTAGTAAATACACTTTGACTTTGGTTCACTACGTCACAGACTAGGAACACATCTAGGGGTTCATTTCACCACCTACAGTAGGTGACAATACAAAAACTCTTGATGTCCTGACACATTGCCTTCTTTGTATCCTGAGAGATGTTGGGACAGATTCAAGTTCAAATTTGTGCAGTGCAGTTCCCCTGAGAGATGCTGGGACCAGTCTTGATGTATTGACACATTGCCTTCCTCGTACTCTGAAAGATACCAGGGACCAGTTTTATTGCAGTACTAGAAGATCAGCGGTGGCATGGTATAGTGCAAACTGTGATACATGCTTTAACTCAAGTTGATGCTGGTCCATCTATTTTGCATGCAAGCATCAGTGTTTAAATATGATGTGGTCAGCTTCAGGAACCCAGTAGAGGGTGGGGTAACTTTTAAACGAAGTTAGGAAGGAACTTAGGAACTCAGTTAAAGAGACTGAATGTCGCTTGCAAACCGGCTTGCCATAAATGAGTTGCCATATATCTACTTGTGTATTTACTCTTGTGTCTACTGAAAGGCACCTGATATCTCCCATGTCACCCACAACCCTGCACCTCCGGCATAGTGAGTTGCAACAAGCAGAGCGTTGCGACTTGCATTGCCCCTGTTAGAAATCCTGTGCGACAATCAACCCCGAAGCCTTGTGAGCTGATGGGTCTGAGGACCATCATCCGCAATATAGGAGCTTTGCCCAAAAAGTTAGTATACAGTGCCCGCCCCACCCCGGCACCCTCAGAGAGCTGGTTTGTTAACTCTGCCACTTTCAGTGCTTCAGGCCATGGCCAGCTCCAGCAAACGCCCTTCTCGGATCCACCTGATACTGTAGCAGACTCGCAGGAGGCCCCTAGAGCTGCACCAGGGTGTAAGCTCTGGTATAGGTGTAATAGAGGTCAGTCTCGAGAGACTGATTCCCTTAGGAGATGATCTAGCTGCCAAGATGTGTCTTGAGGGTCCTGAGTAATGTAGACAGAGGCTAATCAATTCAGTCTGGGTATTGTCTGACCCAACATTAAGTAGATATTTTTAGACAGATGGAGTGCCCAGTACTTCAAAGTTCCCAAAAAAGATGTAGGGTTGCAACCCAGACAGATTTATGTCAGCTGAACTGCTCACCTTTGAGAGTCAGGTTTAAGATGCTGACCCTGAATCAGGTCGTGTTCTGAGGACTGGACTTTTTTGCATCCATCCGTCTAGCAAGCTGGTCTGTTAACCCCGCCACACTCAGTGCTTCAGGGCACGGCCAGCTCCAGCAAATGGCCTCCCGTTTCCTCCCGGTAGCGCAGTGAACTTGGAGGCTTCGCTGCCTCTCAGAAGGCCCCTAAAGCTGCACCAAGTTGTAGCTCTGGCTCTAGGCACACTAGAGGTCAGTCTCGAGAGACTGATTCCCTTAAGAGACTATCTAGAAATCAGCCAGATGCGTCTCAATGGGTCCTGCGCACTGTAGACAACAGTTGCGTCATACACCCTGGTTCAATGGGGTGTGCCCCACGCAGGCTCTGGTTATGAAACATAGGAAGTCGCTAAGGCAGGGGTTTCAAACTCAATTTACCTGGGGGCCGCTGGAGGCAGAGTCTGGGTGAGGCTGGGCCGCATCAGGTTTTCCACAAGAAAAGCTTTGTTTAAAAAATTCCAATCTTCTCAAATCTCTTTATTTTTTAACACAAAATAAGTTGAAAAAATAAATAAATTAAGGATCAATGAAAAAATAAATAAAAAAAATTAAGAATCAATAAGAAAATAAATGAATCACTAATAAATAAATAAAATAATAATAATCATGAAAATAATAATAATAATTAGATTTCTCTAGTCAGCGACTATATGTGGTTTCTTCAGTCTTCTATATCTGCTGTATTCAGATTTAAATGTCTGTATTAACAGTTCTTTAACCTTTAACCTTCATTGTGTGAGGCAATGCGAATACAATGCAAATAGCGCGATGGAAATAAAAAACAATGACCCATAAATAACGGTGCGACCCTATAATTGGTCCGGGTTACCGAGGACTGTTATTGCCGATGGACAGGTGTCGCTATGTGACTGCAGACTACATTAGGCTGCATTGAGCTCCTTACTTTTCTTTATCCCGCCGCGTACACATCACTTTGATTTATTTTGTCAGAGAGAGAGAGACCTCATATTAACTTTCTAAGTGCCATTGACGTGTGTATATATATATATATATATATATATATATATATATATATATATATATACACAGTGGAACCTCGGAGCTCGCGGCCTCAGCGCTCGCGACTTTTATTCCGACCGGCGACTCTCATTCAGATTGGCTCGTGAGCAACCGCGAGCTGCTCAAAACGCTAGTTTTAACATTTCTAATCAAGGTTTATCCCATTAAAATTGTCTAATAATTAAGTGTTATGGAGTTAAATAGTGTTATTTACTAAATTAAATCGATTTCGTATAGTGTTCTTTGTCTTAGTGTTCTTGGGGCGTATCAAAAGGTCGCGAAAATTCGGAACTCGCGACCGGTCTTGTTCCCTAACCCTCGCGAGCTCCGAGGTTCCACTGTATATATATATATATATATATATACACATACACATACACATTTAGATACGTCTATATATGTATAATGTCCCGCTGGGCAGCAACTTAAGACAACTTTTTTTTTTAAGTGTTGTGAACGCAGCGTGCTGGGGCGAATGTCCGCGTGTGCCCAATAGAAACGAGGCAGCCAGCCAGGCACAGAAGAAAACACTCCATGGCAACGCTGCTGTATCTTTCACTCATTGAGAAATGTTTCTCTGCTTACATCAAGCCCGGCCGATGTCCCGCCCCCGCAAGCCATATACCCCACCGTGATTGGTAGGTTCGTTCAGCTCCGCACACAACACTGTAAAATGCCATACATATCAAACTCGCGGGCCGCACTAACATTAAACTTTCATATTAAGGCGGGGGCCGCAAACTATCGTCCTTCGGGCCGCAATTGGCCCCCGGGCCGCGAGTTTGAGACCCCTGCGCTAAGGTTTGCTTTCAGGTCTTAAGCTTACCAATACCGGGTCCTTCCATTTTATCTTGCCACATTTCCCTGCACCTTCACGAAGTGTGGATGTGGCACTGACCCCACTAAGACTTCGGGGTGTCCGCATTCTAAATTTTGTAGACGTAAATACTGGCTCATTCGAAATAGCTGGCAGTCCGGCATCAAGATGTCCCACATGAAGGAGCTGGGGTTAGGGCTGAATGCGAAAAAGTGTGCTTTTTCTATTTCTGAGAACCAACTATCAGGTGTAGTTTGGGATTTGACCTTTATGCGGGCACAGTTGTCCCCTGCTCGGGTCGAATCCATCCTTACAGCTGTCAAGAGAGTGAGGGAAGGCCAGTCACTCACTGTGAAGCAGTTTCAAAGAGTGCTGGGTCTGATTGCGGCATCATGTTTTCCAATGTGCAGGTGGATTGTGAATGCTATTTCATCCTCCTATAAGTCCTCTGGTCTCCTTGCGCCTTTCAGGGTCTACTTGGTCTGTGGCAGGCGCTAAGACTTTGTCCTTTGGAGTTTCTCTCCAAGACATATGCAATGCTCCCGGCTGGTCCACCCAGCTGACCTTGGTCATGTTTATGGCCTTGACCTTAGTGGCACTCCTTGTCCCTCAGTCCTTCAACTTAGCAGCGCCCATCCACACTTGGCACGGACTGGTCAGACTGGCATGATTGGACTCTCGTTGTTGACCCAGCTTCTGAGTTCCTGAAACGGAACGTCTCTAGGTTACATATATCTATTTCTGGGTCCCTGAGAGAATGAGGCGCTGTGTCTCCATGACACACTACCTGCATCCCTTTGGTGCTTCCTTCCATTTTTAGAAGCTATCGCCGGTTTTACTCCATGTGTGTTTATAGCTTCCTGGGCAGGACCTCACCCCGCCAGTGACGCCGTGCTTTTCATTGAACTGATTACACACCTGATTCAGATCGTTGTTGATGGGAAGCGTTTCCAAAGCATTGTTGATGCAGTCTCATTCCCTCAAAGAACCAGGGTTACATATGTAATCTAGAGATGTACTCACTGAAAGGTGTTGGGAAGGAATAGACCCTGAAGAGGATATCAGTTATATTACATAAATTTTTTTTTTCACTTTGACTTTCGGGGTTGACTGTGGCCGAGCGCCGGTTTGTAAAAGGAGGGCGCGGCCGAGAGCAGAAAAGTGTAGGAATGACACACCTGAGGGAGATTTTTACTAATGAATGTTCTCTCTCTTGCAGTGAGCAGAGGGATCACATAAAGAGGAGCGAGAGAAAGGTGTGAGGAGGTGTGTGCCTGCAAACTGTGTGTGCACGTGAATAGAGCATTGAACATATTAATAAAAAGATTTGTGTAGAGTAGTATTCCTTCCCCTGAACCTTCTGCTCTCCCACATTTATAAACAAAATGGTAGTCATAAAATAGTTTACTCTTTGGACACTAACCTACTGGAGTGCGTTGATTTTACCCTATTTTGGTTTTTATATTCAATCAAATAAATAGTTTTTTTTATTGCACTTTTAACAATGGACATTGTCTCAAAGCAGCTTTAAAGAATGTAATAATTATAGAACAAAATTCCCTCACATTGATATGTATGTGTATTTATCCCTGATGAATAAGCCTGGGGTGACTGTGGCAAGGAAAAACTCTATTAGATGGTATGAGAAAGAAACCTGGAAAGGAACCAGACTCAAAAGAGGAAACCATCCTCGTCTGTGTGACACCAAGATTGAGATTATAAATCATTAAAACATACCAGAGTGTGTGATTATGAGTAAAGTCCTTACTACAGTCTTATACAGTTTGAGTTTTGAAACCAGGAGCTCCTGAGAAACTCATAGCCTACTCAGTGTAGTCTAGAGTATTTTGGTTAATACAGACATTTAGATTGCTCAGTCACATCTTTACCAAACAAACAAAATTTTTTTGAATGCAGAACTGCAGCCAGCCTGTGACTCCAAAACAAGTCAATGTTGTGCCACCATCCTGTTCTTTTATTTCCGTGCTTCACGAACATCAGCTTTTTCACCATGTGTTAAATTGATCCAGTGAGCCGGGATTGCAATCGCAAGGACGGAGGCCATTTTCTCATCGAGGGACTAGAAAATGGAATGGAGCGTCCCTGGCACAAAGGGACTTTCATCTATAATTGCGGGAAGGTTCATTGCTGTGGCAATCGAGTGCAGCTTTTTATGCTTGCAGACAAGGTCAAGTCCAGTTTGTGAGTTAATTAACAACCAAAAGAACAGCGATTCAATCCGTGGAATGAGCACTTAATCATACGTGGAATGCATCTGGGCTGGGTGTGTATGAAAAAGATGAGAAGCTTCAAAATATAAAAGAAAAAACCTCTGCAGATGAGTGCATCGAAGAAACCACTGAAATGCTCAATCATAATTCTTAGAGAAAAAAAATGAAAGAGCTAGACATAGCAAAGGACTTATGGGATCTTCTAAAGCTTTTGGATGTCCATGTTCATGAATCACCCTGAAAAAAATAATAAAATAGGCGGAATAACAGTTCAGTGGACAGAGTGGCTTTCTTCTTGTTAAATTCGTACTGATTTCAGTCAAATTTTGATAAAGACATAGCATCAGCGCATTCCTGAAACAGCTTGTTAGTGTAAATCGTTCAGGAGTTGAAGAGGATGGGCTTGAGCAAGATCGTCTGCTTTTCCGAGAAAGTGCTTGCAAAGATGTGTGTTTGTCAGGCATTTATATCTAAATAAACATCACCAATCATATTTACAAAGAACTATTGGGTTCTATTCTACATGCTGTTGACCTTCTGTGGAGGCAAGACTGCTACTGTGATCATGGGGTGAGGGGGGCATCAATTCTTATTGCCATTTCCAGTTACTGTTTACAAAATGCAATGCAATATAAGCAATGTTTTTTTTTTCCCTGAAGTAATTTTTACACACACACACACACACACACACACACACACACACACACACACACACACACACACACACAGAGATCTTTTTACAGAATCATGAATCATTAATAATGGACTCAATTATTGAGTTTGGTTTGGATTTGGTGCCCCCATGAGGAGAGTGATGCCATCTGAAAGAGCTATAAAAACAGAAATAGATTAGGACAAGAAATTGAGAGTAGAAAGCCTAAAGAATTTCAAGAGTGTCAGAAAAAAAGACTAAATGAATTTGTAAAAAAATAAATAAAAAAGAAGAAAGAGAAAGACAATGAGGGAGAGGAAAAGATTGAAGCATGAGAAAAGAGGAATGAACTGGGGGCAGGGAGATAGAAGAGTTATGGAAGGGAAAGGACAGAGGAAGGGAACTTATCAATACATTTACATTTGTGGTACACTGGTACGCTAGATTACAAACTTAAGATAACTCGAACTATAACTTTTGATTTTTACAAAGCAAACTTGAAAAGTGCTAATTTAAGTGTTTCAGGAAAAAAAAGGTCATCAAATGTCACTTGAAGCGGTTCATTAAGGGAAACAGATTTCTACATGTACTCTGACATTCTGAAGCAGAACATGATGCCCTCCCTTTAAAAACTGGGCCAAATGGGAGTTTTCCAACATAATAACGACCTTAAACACAATGACAATTGCCTTGGTGAGGAAGCTGAAGGTGAGGTGACAGCCAAGTATGTCTTCAGACCTGTACCCTATTGAGCACCTGTGGGACATCCTCAAGTGGAAGGTGGAGAAGTGCCATGTGTCTAACCTCCAGCAGCTCTGTGATGTCATTATGGAGTGGGTTAGGGTTAGTGAAAGCTCTGGTGAATCCCATACCCAGCAGAATTGAGGCAGTGCTAGATAACAATGGTGCTCACACAAAATATTGATGGTTACACGACATATCTGTTATAGCTTAGGGTGTACAAACGTTTGTTGCCAGTTATTTAGACAAGAATGGCTCTATGTTAAGTTGGTGAATCTGTACTGCTATACAAGCTACTCTAAAACATATCCAAATTTTATTTCTATAGTATTTTCCTTCGCGAACATATAATAAAATTGTGGCTAAAATGTGAGGGGTGTACTCACTTTTGTGAGATGCAGTCAATCGATTAAAATATTCAATTGGGATAATTCGCATGATTTTCATGAGTTAACTTACGATTAATCTATCTACAACTAAATCACACATTTTGATTTGTCCTAAATCTACCTTAAATTAATACTTTTTAGGTTTTTAATACTCTAATAAACATAGCATGGACACATACAGATGCTGCATGCACATGTATGTGTATTATTAGTAAAACCATAATAAACATAAAGCATGAAGACAATATTCTTATAAATGTTATTTAAAATTCTGTAAATCTTCAGGACACCAAAAAGAACTTTTGCTATGTTTCCACATGGACGATTTTGATAGCCAGATGTGTGCACCATGGTGGATTTTGATGCTTGATTTTAGACTTGGTGCATCAGTACAACAAATGTTTATTGATTAAAAATATATATATATATTTTTTAAATAATAATAAGACAAACAGACAGACAGACAGAAACATAGAGAAAGACATACAGAGAACATTAGGACATACTAAAGTTTTTTGTCTGTTTGGACATTTGAAATACCGTAATTTCCGGACTATAAAGGGCACCCAAATATAAGCCAAATATAAGCACTGAATTTCACAACATTTTTTATTTTGAACATAAATAAGCCGCACCTGTCTATAAGCCGCAGGTGTCTACACTGAAACTAATGAACTTTACACAGGCTTTACCGAAAGAGAGTGTCTGTTACACGGTGTAAAGGGTGAAATATGTTGTGGCTCTTTTAAGAGCAGAGCGGCATTTTGGGAATAGCCTGCCGCCGCATTTTTCTGCTATTACTGCATGTGTGCAAGGCCGAGGAATATGTCCTTATTATTTTCTGATGCTCATTGCTAAGTTTCTTTGACTAACCCGTAACGCTGTTGCCAAGAAAAATAAAAAAGCACGAGTTTTGGAAACCTGTCTGTGCTTATATGATTTCTGTTGTAACTGGAGTTAGAGAGCTCTCCCTTCACCCAGACTCAACGCGTTACAAAGGCTTGTATCTAAACAGTAGCCTACCAAGAAAGTCATTGTTCTCTGTCTTCCTCCTTCCTTTCACAACAATTTCGAGAGAGTTTATCTTTTGGCATCGTCGTGCGTTTAAAAATCACCATCAGTGAAGCTTTTCTCCCGATGCCGTGCAGCTCAGAACACAGGTGAAGCGCGTTTTTTCATGCCCGGTTGTTTTCGGCATGACGAATGATTCGAATTTCCTGTAGACAGTCAGAGTGAGCGGCAGGTCAAACGTCAGAGGAACCTCATCCATATTTATGATGTGGTGCAAGTTGGTTCAGTGGGAGCGCATCTGATTTAATATAAAGAATTTCATTGGTTCACCTAAACCCGTTTGGCAATATCATTGGTCTAATGTTATGGGGCTCGGTTTTTTGGCTTGAAGCTTGTGAAACCGGGAAAAACCCAGGAAAAATCCATAAATCAGCCGCTTCGTTGTTTAAGCTTGGGGAAAAAAGTAGCGGCTTATAGTCCGGAAAATACAGAAGGTTCTAACTGTTTTAAGAAACCAGAAGCTTCAGGCTCTTCACGTGCTATTTATCGCAAAATAAAAAGTTTCTCATAACAATAAGCCATAAGTGGTGGCTGTGTTTAAGATGTTTGAAAGGTCTTGAGTTCGAATACCAGCACCACCAAGCTGCCACTGCTGGTCCCTTGAGCAAGTACAGTAAGTAAGTACTTGACCAACAGCTGTCCATTTCAAAGAAATATAAACAGATTAAAATGAATTAAATAGAACAATATATTCCTAATTTCACTATTTCTTCTAACTATCTAATTGTTCTGGGCAGAACCATAATATCTGGTTCATGTCACTCATCCATATTACCCATCAGCCCCTGCATATCACATGACACACTTATCACTAATCACCCTCACCTGTGTCTTCTTATGTCTTGTTAAGCTCCCAATTTAGGTTCTGGAATCTGTCTGTGTCTTTCTCAAGCTCTTTCAGTGTTAGACATATGGTCTACAGTCTTGCCATCTGTCTGCCTGATTTTGTTTCACTTGTTACCTGAAACATTTGGGTCCAGGTTCCTCCTGTCTTCTAAACACATTCAATGTTGGTGGATTGGTGAATCTAACTATCTAATTCTTCTATAAATGTGTGTGAGTGTAAATCCCTGATTAGGATGGAATGCTTGCTGAGGATGCATGGTTAAATACAGAATATAATATATATATATATATATATATATATATATATATATATATATATATATATATATATATATATATATATATATTTAGTCTTTGAGGACAAATAAGTATTAAAAATGTGCTTTTCTCCACTTTGGTCCATAGAAGCTAATGAGATTCAAAAGGTCCATCAGGAACGTGTGAATTGTGGCGCTCCTCTGCTCCTCTGAGCCTAAATCTAATGAGATTAACTGTGGAATGTATTGTTTTCATCTCCTAACTGAAGTATTGTTAAGTGTGTGAGTCTGTCTGTCTGTCTATGTGTGAGTGTGTGTGTGTGTGTGTGTGTAAACAAGAGAAAATGGAAGAGAGAGAGAGAGAGAGAGAGAGAGAGAGAGAGCAAGAGAGAAGGGGGGAACCATCATCCCTGCATTGCCACAATGATCAAATCTGACAAGCCTCAGCCTGTTATTTCAGTTTGATGGCCAGTTCCTGAAAAAAAAGGGCTGCTGCAGTGGGTTTGAGCAAGACAACAGTCCCATCTCCTTCATTTTCCTCAATAAAGCTCAAGCTCATGTCTCACTTTCATGTTCTGCCGTTGGCAAACACATAGTGCTTTTGCTTTTTGGCCCAATGTCAGGTAGACAGCTAATGCAGAAAGCCAGAGTTCAACTCTCTGCGGGACTCTAGAAAGCTGAGAGTGCAGGTCCTAACGAGGCAGAACGCTCCGCTTCAATCAAACAGGGCTGAACAGACTCTTTAACCATGTCTGGTGATTCTACGGTTGATCTTTTGCTTCTGCCATGGGGCACTTTTAGTGTTTCTGTCACTGTAGGAAAAATTTGGCCCTTCAAGTTTGGATATGCTTGAACTTTTCAACGTTGTTTAAAAAATTGATGAAGAGAAAAGACTTGAAAGCTAAGTGCGCAATGAAAATGCCAGGGAATAAATCAATGGCAGGGTGGTATGACGTGGTACTAAAGTAAAGATTTTTGTTATCAGTCTTAAAGTTAAGAGTTCTAAAGAGATTATTTTCATTATTTTACAGTAGTTTTTATAATGCCATATTATTTAGACAACTATATTAGGTTCCAATATGCTATTTAATGACATAAATTGATGACGATTATGGCTGGAAGCAATATATCAAACTTAGTACAGATTATATGCATTGCCATCTACTATTACTAGCACATTTAGTAGGATAAGTTTTGCCTTCTGCAGACAGGTCCCCAGTGTGCACTAAAGCCTGGCTATACAAAATGGTATCAAAACAACTGTTGCTATTCTGACCACTTGTGTTACCATGTCTAAGAGTTCATCATGGACAGCAAACTAAAACAAAGTGCAAACATTAAATTCTGCGTGAAACTAGGCAAATCTGCCACAGAGACTTTTGACATACAGCGATACTGCAACCAGCCCTTCAAGTCATTTTGAGTGGCACGTGATATTACCGGTGGGGTGACGTCACAACCAGGTAACTAAAAAAGCACATGCAGTGGAGACAACACTAGCTTCTGAAATGGAAGGAAGTGCTGTAGGGAATGTGGCCTGGAGACGCAGCGTCTCGTTCCCTCAGGGAACCAGGATTACATATATAACCTAGCGATGTTGCCTTTTAGGAACTCGAGCTGCGTCAACAACACTTTGGGAACGAGACTACAATACCGCCAGACTAACCAGTCCCTGCCTAGTGTGGATAGGCATAGCTAGGCCAAAGGACGGATAAGCCAGGATGGCCCTAAGGTCAAAGCTATAGAACCTGATAAAGGTCAGCGGGGGGTGGACCAGCCTGCAGCGCATAAAAACTGGCATTTTCTAAATATAATAATAAAAAACGTGAATCCACTGTGTTGTTTTTTGTTAATTTTGCTAGCTTGGGGGTTTGAATTTAGCGGTAATGTATTATGTGTTAGTGGCCGGAGCAGCCCTTTTAAGAAGGTACCGGATGGAGGTAAGACATGTGACTGAGGCATCATGACATGCATCAAGAGTGAGTCATAGACAGATGTGACGGAGGGAACCTGGTAATTTTCAAAAATAAAACATTTTTCAGAATCAGATAAAAAAAAGAGAAATAATGTAAGTTATGTATTCTTTCTGTGCGGCCCGGTATCAATTGACCCATGGACCAGTGCCGGTCCGCGGCCCGGAGATTGGGACCTGACCTCAAATGGTGCTGGGAGACCAGAGGACTCATAAGAGGATTAAATAGCATTCACAATTCACCTTCTGAGGGTCTGCTTTTTCACAGGGAGCCCCTTTATATAGAGACCACAGCAGATGAACAGCTGCTCAGTCTTTCTCCACAATTCCGTTCTGTCGACGTGAGGGCAGCATATATCTAAACCAGGAAGCAGACGCCCTCTCAAGGCATGAGCCAAGGCATAGGGAATGAAGGCGCCACCTAGACATGGTGGAGCAGATATGGAGAAGTTTTACAGAGCACAGGTGGACCTGTTTGCAACCCAAGAGACATATCACTGTCCCCTCTGGCTTTCCCTCGCTCAACCAGCCCCTTTTGGGCTGGAAGCCATTAAGCATGGTATAGAGGTTGTGCCTGTACGCATTTTTCCCTGTCGCACTGCTCCCGGTAGTTCTGGACAGAGTTCGCAGGGATGGAGTCAGTCTCCTATTGGTGGCCCCACGGTGGCAAGGTAGACCATGGTTTGCAGACCTGGTATGCCTAGAGGAGATTGCTGTGGCCTGAAACACTATATGTGGCATAAGCCAACCTCCTGAGGGCACCAAGGAGGGACAGGCACTGTATACTGAGGTGTACAAACTCGCAGAACCTCGCAGATCCCCGAGGAGTGAGAGCGCCTGCTGGAGCAGAGGGTCCACATTGACATGTGGCCATAATGAGAGCAGTCAGGTCCCTAAAGAACTCCCATGCAAGCTACACACAAGCTTTGTGATAAAGCAGGGGCAAGGAGAAACACATAGCCGGTACCCATTATATTATATATATATATATATATATAATTCTATAATTTTTTATTTAATTTTACCCCTTACCATTGAATTGAAACCAAGAATTAAATACACAAGATCCAGAAATAATCTCATTGAAGTTAAAACTGAAAAATGCCAGATAAACAAACACCAAAAAGTTTTAAAGTTTGGTCTTTTAAACATTAGATCACTTGCACCCAAAGCGCTGATTATAAATGAGATGATCACAGAGAATAATCTCGATGCACTTTGTCTCACTGAGACCTGGATTAAACCAGGTGATTATATGGGTCTAAACGAGTCGACACCGTCAGGATATGTTTATAAGCATGAGCCGCGTCAGACTGGTCGTGGGGGGGGTGTAGGAACCATTTATACTGCCTCTCTTAATGTTAGTCAGATGTTAGGATTCAGTTTTAAATCATTTGAAGTGCTCGTTCTTAAAGTTGTATTTTCAGACAGACATAGAAAACTCGCTCTGGTCACCGTGTACAGACCCCCAGGGCCCTACGCTGATTTTCTTCAAGAGTTTGCTTGTTTTCTATCAGATTTCTTGATCGATTTTGATAAAGTGCTGCTTGTAGGAGATTTTAATATTCATGTAGATGATGTAAACGATGCTCTAGGATTATCATTTTTGACTTATTAAACTCTTTTGGGGTTAAACAAAACGTCACCGGACCAACTCATCGCTTTAACCACACATTAGACTTAATAATATCCCACGGAGCAGACGTCACTAATATAGACATTTTACCTCAGAGTGATGACATCACAGACCATTACCTCATACTGTACACACTACCGGTAGAGCAGATTAGCCGTGTTGCACCACGTTATCGACTTGGTAGGACTATTGTTCCAACCACTAAGGACAGATTCATAAATAACCTGCCTGATTTATCTCAATTTCTCACTAAACCCATAACTACCAATAATCTTGATGAGATAACTAACAACATAGACCTTATCCTCACTAGCACAATAGACACCGTTGCCCCCATCCGGTTAAAAAAGGTTAGAGAACAAGCACCTGCACCTTGGTATAATAGTCATACGCATGCCCTCAAGAGAACAGCACGTAATCTGGAGAGAAAATGGAGGAAAACTAAATTGGAGGTATTTAGAATCGCGTATAAAGACAGTATGCTCAGCTACAGACAGGCGCTAAAAGCTGCTAGAGCTGAACACCTGAGCAAACTTATAGAAAACAACAAAAACAATCCCAGGTTCCTTTTCAGTACAGTAGCTAAACTAACTACAAATCAGGGCTCTGAAAATTGTGTTCCATCACAGTTTAGTAGTGAGGACTTTATGATTTTCTTCACTGAAAAAATAGATAACATTAGAAAAACAATTGTGGCAGTTCAACCTCTGACACCATCTCCTGAGACAGTGTTACCTTCAACTCCACAACTCCACTGTTTTACATGTATAGGACAGGAAGAGCTGTATAATGTTATTGCCAAAGCTAAATCGACAACATGTCAGTTAGATCCAATTCCTACTAAATTACTGAAGGAAGTGTTATATACAACTGGTGAACCTCTTCTAAATATTATTAACTCCTCACTATCTTTAGGTCACGTCCCTAAATCCCTCAAGTTAGCAGTTATTAAGCCCCTCATTAAAAAACCTAATCTGGATCCAAACACGTTATCAAATTACAGACCCATTTCAAATCTCCCATTTATGTCTAAGATTTTAGAAAAGATTGTCGCTGCCCAGTTATGTTCCTACCTGCAAGAGAACAATATCTTTGAAGAATTTCAGTCAGGTTTTAGGCCCCATCATAGCACAGAAACTGCTCTAGTTAAAATAACTAATGACCTGTTTTTAGCTTCAGACCAAGGCTTCATTTCGCTGTTGGTTTTACTTGATCTTAGTGCTGCATTCGACACTATAGACCATGATCTCCTCCTAGATCGATTACAAAATTACATTGGCATTCAGGGACAGGCATTAAGCTGGTTTAAATCCTACCTGTCCGATCGTTACCATTTCGTAGATTTAAATGGAGAGCTATCCAGGCTAATGCAAGTAAATTATGGCGTGCCGCAAGGTTCAGTTCTAGGACCCCTGCTGTTCACAATATACATGCTTCCGTTAGGAAATATTATTAGAAGGCATGGAATTATCTTCCATTGTTATGCTGATGATACTCAGCTATATATTTCATCTAAACCAGGCGATATAGCTCAATTAAGTCGGATAACTGAGTGTGTTAAGGAAATAAGAGATTGGATGACCCATAACTTTCTACTTTTAAATTCCGATAAGACTGAGATTTTGCTCATCGGACCAAAAACTAGTATACAGAAGCTCCAGCATCTCAACCTGCATTTAGACGGATGTTCTGTAACCACTAATTCAACAGTAAAAGACCTGGGTGTTATTTTAGACAGCGACTTGTCTTTCAAAAATCATATCAATCAAGTTACTAAAACAGCCTTCTTTCACCTTAGAAATATTTCTAAGCTAAGAAATATGTTGTCCATATCCGATGCAGAAAAGCTCGTCCATGCGTTCATGACCTCCAGAATAGACTACTGTAATGCGTTACTAGGTGGATGTCCTGCATCATTAATAAACAAGCTTCAGTTAGTCCAGAATGCAGCAGCCAGAGTTCTTACAAGGTCAAGAAAATATGATCACATAACCCCGATCTTATCGTCCCTACATTGGCTTCCTGTTAAGTTTCGAATAGACTACAAACTATTACTTCTCACTTATAAAGCACTAAATGGTTTGGCTCCCATATATCTATCCAGTCTTTTAACTCGCTACAATCCGCCACGCTCCCTGAGATCTCAAAACTCTGGGCTTCTAGTAGTTCCTAGAATAGCAAAGTCCACTAAAGGTGGTAGAGCTTTTTCACATTTAGCTCCTAAACTCTGGAATAGTCTTCCTGACGGTGTTCGGGGCTCAGACACACTCACCCAGTTTAAGTGTAGATTAAAAACATATCTTTTTAGCAAAGCCTACACATAACACACATCACATCATAACCTTGTGCTCCAGAACATCTGATCACATGCACATTATCAACTTGTGCTGTTAATATCATGAACAGCAGCTACGCTAATTCCTCTCCACTGCTTCTCTTTCTCTCCCCATCCCGAGACACCCTGAGGTTTGGCCAGCTCCAGTCACCTCCCACCTCATGATGATTACGGACCTTTGAAGAAGTAGATGCCGAACTCACAAACATCCCGAACCATCTAGAGACGTACCAGTGCCATTTGGATCCCGCTACATGTGTGGAGTTTGGCATTGGACCTCCTGGAGTGTTAAAGGCTCTGGCATTCAGAAGCTGATGCTGGATCTGTGGTGATCACAAATGCTGAGCTCATAAAACTCGGAGCTACTAACCATATAGACTGTATAAGACTGCAGAAAGAACATCACTTATAATCTTATACTCCAGTAATCATGTTAGTTCTCACTCTCCAGTGTTCTGTATTGATGAAAGATTTATGATCAAACTCTTGATGTCACCCAAAATGAGGATGGGTTTCCCTTTTGAGTCTGGTTCCTCTCAAGGTTTCTTCCTCATAACATCTAAGGGAGTTTTTCCTTGCCACAGTCGCCACAGCTTGCTCATCAGGGACAAATTCACACCATTCACCATCACTGTTGATTTGTGTAAAGCTGCTTTGAGACAATGTCTGTTGTGAAAAGCGCTATACAAATAAACTTGACTTGACTTGACTTGACATTGACACAGACACATATAGAGCACTTCCTGAACAAACAGAAGCTAGCATTGTCTCCACCGCATGTGCTTTTGTAGCTTCCTGTTTATGACGTCACGCTGCTGATGACTTTGCACCTTTCTGTTGGACAGATTACAACACGTGATTCAGAGCATGGACTCCCAAAGCGTTGGTCACGAACTGAAGTTCCTGAAGGGGAACTTAAACAAGCTCAACTCCCAAAAATGTCAAATCCATTCGCCAACTTGTGCATGATGATCGTCAGAGAACAGTTCACATGATTTCACTTCCGCACCCACTTTACTTGCCAATTTTGGCTCCTGTGGACTTCCCTTCTTTATAAAGACGAAGATTCAGGACAAAGGTTGCCATTTTAACACCATTGCGGTGATCATTGCGGTGCTCATCACACTTAGAAAAGAAGACATCCAAGACACATTCCAGAAATGTCAAGAACCCTGAGAGCACTGTATTGTGCAAGAGGACTATTTTGGGGGTGATTGTGTGTAAACATCAAAAAATTTACTACTTTCTTATAAACAGAGCTAGTTTTAAAACTTTTTGTATAACACCTTTGTAGCTATGCAGTGGCCATAAGCTGAGGCGACATTATCAAGACTACATTATCACGATTAGGAAAAGGTCCTAGGTTTTTTTTTCCAAAGGGTACATTAATGGGGTTCACATTATCTCTGGTATGCAAATTATCCCAGAAAATTTCGCTGACACTTAACTCAACTACAGTATATGCAATACCATGAGAGTGACATTAATGAAAATGTATTTCCTTCATTGCCTCTGTACTTGTCAAGAAGCTTTTATTTTCATTTTAACCATATATAGCTTATGCAGTACACAGTAAAATGAAACAACATTCCTCCAGGACCCTGGTGCTACATAATTAAGTCAAGTTTATTTTTATAGCGCTTTTCACAACAGACATTGTCTCAAAGCAGCTTTACAGAATTTAACAGTTAAGGTGAACGATGTGTATTTATCCCTGATAAGCAGACTGGAGCGACTGTGGCAAGGAAAAACTTCATTAGATGTTATGAGGACTTTTATTTTGTAGTCTAGCTTGACTAGACTCAAAAGGGGAACCCATCTTTATTTGCGTGATATCAAGAGAGTGACTATAGTTTTTAAACAATACAGAATACTGGAGAGTGAGAACTAACATGAGCACTGAAATGTAAGATTATAAGTAATGGTCTTTCTACAGTCTTTTACAGTTATTTGTGGTTAAATAGACAATATAAAGCCACATAACAGAAAACACAGGGCAAAGGACTGGTAAGTGTCCTCGCCACATAAAGTGCATTGTGTGCAACTGTAGACATTGTGTGGACATGGCTCATTGTGCAATCAAGGTGCATATACACTACCAACTTAGACAAACACATACTTTTTGAACACTCCAATATACATTTATTTCCCATTTGCTGTAATGATAAACCTCAGTCTTCTCCAAAGATGTTCCACTAGATTTTGTGTAGATTGGTGCTTATTCAGACACAAGCATATTAGTAAAGTCAGGTACTGATGTAGGTGAGGTGAGAAGGCCTCATAGTCAGTATTTCAATTCATCCCAAAGGTGTTCAATAGGGTTGAGGTCAGAGCTCTATACCTGGCTCAGATCTTCTAATTTAATGCATGTAAAGCATGTCTTCATGGGGCTCATTTGTGCAAAGATGTATTGTCATCTTGTCTGGAATAGGTTTGGGTCTCCTAGTTTATGTGAATCAAAAATTAAATACTTCAGCATCCAAAGACATCTTATACAGTTGTTCACTTTCAAATTTGTTCCAACTGTTTGTGAATGTATGTACTGGAAAAGTCAGGTGTCTCAATACTTTTGTCCATAAAGTGTACTTAAAATCTGTCTATTTATAAAGGGCTCTCATCTGTACAGCCCTCGTCAATTCATAGGATATTGAAAGGATTAAAATATGAACTGAGACATTCTGAAGATTTCGTTCTACCTTTTGATTTTGATTCCCTCTATCTTGACTCAGTCTAAGCTGAAGAAAAACAGCCCCATAGCTTGGTGCTTCCACTGCCATAAGGTTTTTGTGTTTTATGAAGTGACACTTCATAAGAGTTTTTTATTTATTTTTTTATTAATAAATTGGGTTCATGTTAAAGCTAAATGCTTAGGGTAATAGAGTTCCTTAATGGCTCTTTGCATAGTTAACAGTCCAATATATAGATATAGCTCACTCTATTTGAGGAAAATGTAAAATATTTCTATAATATCCTGTAATGGATAATATATATCAAAATTTGGGCTCTGATAAAAAATCAAGCTTTTAAAACAGTTCCCCAGAATGTAGTCTTTAAACAAGTTCTGTTGTTACAAAGAACTTTTAAAATGTCACCAAGTGGGATAACCCAAAGTGTTGTGAAATCCCCTATCATATCACTCTTTCCTGTAGATTTGTTTTCAGTTCACTCTATTTGCTTTTATTCTGTGTTCATTCATTGGTTTTCCTGTTCGGTGTCGTGGATTAGTTAGTTAGATTTTTGATCCTGGGCATGTTACATTTATGGCATTTAGCAGATGCCCTTGTCTAGAGCGATGTCCAAAGTGCATTTAGTCTCTATCAATGAGTAAATCTACACTCTTATGCAAATCTGGAAAAAATACTTGTTTAAGCATTACAGGAAGAGGTACAGTGTATTGAACATGTCACTATTTTCAGACCAATGTGCCCCCTGCCTGGGAGAGCATGTGATTTTGGCCCATTCTCCTACACAAACATTCATCAAATTTTGAAGGCATCTTTTATGTTTTCTAATCTTTAGTTCTTTCTATAGATTTTCAATAGGATTCAAGTCAGGTGATTGGCTGGACAATTCTAGCAGCTTTATTTTCTTTCTCTGAAAACAATTAAGAGTGTCCTTGGCTGTGTGTTTGGGATCATTATCTTGCCGAAATGTCCACCCTCGTTTCATCTTCATTATCCTGGTAGATGGCAGCAGATTTTTATCAAGAATGTCCCAGTACATTTTTGTACTGTTGAGTGCATTACTTATTTTTTTTTTTTCTTTTTACAATTGTATCTGCTAATTCCAGGTCTTTTTGAAGCTCTCCACAAGTGGTCCTTGGCTCTTGGACAACTCTTCTGACATTCTTTTCACTTCTCTGTCAGACATTTTGTGAGGAGCACCTGGTCATGGTTGGTTTATAGCAAAATGTTCTTTCCACTTCTGGATTATGGCCCCAACATTGCTCACTGGAACATACAGAAGTTTTTAAATCCTTCTGTAGCTAATGACATTAGTATGTTTTGCAACAATATTGTTGCAAAGGTCTTGCGAGAGCTCTTCGCTTTTACCAATCATGAGATGTTTCTTGTGTGACACCTTGGTAATGAGACACCTTTATATAGGCTATCAGTTGTGACGGAACCAGCTGATATTAATTTGCACTGACAGAGGGCAGGATTGCTTTCTAATTACTCATTGATTTCATTTGGTGTCTTGGCTTTCCATGCCTCTCTTACTTCATGTGTTAAATACTTTTTCCTTGTCAAATTTCACATTATTACACATAAATGATGGACAAGTATGGTTTGATTTATTTGTATTGTAATTGGATTGCATGGGTTGTTAGCAACATCTGGTAAAAATGTTGTCAATAGCACCTTTAGAAATATATTTACTGAGAAAAATGGTGACGTGGTTAATACTTATTTTACCTGCTATAGTTTCCCTTCAGGCTGCATCAACAAAAGTTTTCGCGTTGTCCACGCTCTGAATCCGTCCAATTAAAAGTGTGGCATCACTGGCGGGGTGACCATGATAGGAAGCTATAAAAAGTATATGGAGTTATACCAGCACTAGCTTCAGTTTGTTCATGAAGTGCTCTCTGTGTATGTCTTTCTGGTAAGTGGTAATGTCTGAAAAAATAAGAAAGAAAATGAAGCAAGCAACAGTAAGCACTCTTTCCAACTGTGTGTTCCTCCTTGCCTCTTCTATATTACGCCTGTGTTTTGCTTGCTTGGGAGCAGAGCATGCTAGGTCAGTTCTCAAGGGAGCCAACTGCGCAAATTGCAGTACCATAGTGAACTTGAAGGGTTCGCCACCTCTCAGTAGGCCCCTAGAGCTGTACCAGGGCATAGCTCTGGCTCTAGGCACACCAGAGGTCAGTCTCGAGAGACTGTTTCCTTTAAGAGACAATCTAGCAATCTGCCAGATGTGTTTAAAAGGGTCCTGCGCAATGTAGACAGCAGTTGCGAGTCTTGTCTGCCTCGGTTCAATGGGGTAAACCCCAACCTAGTGGGGCCCTTTTTCCATTACAGAGAACCACCCATTTAGGTGTAGTATGGGATTCAACCCTTTTGTGGGCACAGTTGTCCCCTGCTTGTGTTGAATCTATCCTTACGGCTGTCAAGAGAGTGAGAGAAGGTCAGTCACTCCCTGTGTAGCAGTTTTAAAGACTGCTGGGTCTAATGGTGGTAGCAACCAATGTGGTTTCACTTGGCCTCTTGCACATGAGACCCCTACCGTGGTGGCTCAGGGCCCAAGGGTTCTCTCAAAGGGGCAATTCACTCCATACGATCAAGGTTACGCGGTGAGCCCTATGTGCCTTAAATGTATGGAGAGATTTCGGGTTCCTATCTCAGGACTCCGTGCTGAGTGTTCCTGGTTGTCATTTAACGCTTACGACAGATGCAGGGAAGTGTTCATGAGTGGCCTTACACCTAAGGTCTTTATGGAAGGCCCCATCAGATGTGGCATATCAATTGCCTAGAGATGCTGGCCATGCTTTAATCGCTGAAGCATTTCCTACCAACCAGGGGGGTCTGCAGAAGAGAAGATGTACAGGTACCACCTTGGCCATGCCTGTACCATGGCATCTGAGGGAGAACCAGAGGGGACTTTTGTTCCCAAAGCATTGTTGACACAGCTCATGGTACTGAAGGGGAACGCGAGATGCTGCGTCTCCATGCAACACTGCCTGCATCCCTTCGCCGCATCCTACCCTTTCAGAAGCTAGTGCCAGTTTCACTCTATATGTTTTTTATAGCTTTCTGGTCCTTCATAGCTTTCCATTGGACTGATTACACACACAATTCCGAGCATGAATACCATGGAAGCATTTCCAAAGCATGGTTGATGCAGTTTCTCGTTCTCTTGGGAAACTATACGTAACCTGGAGACGATCATCACTTGAAGATAGCCAGTGACTCTGCTGTTCCAACATCTAGTATAAATTTTGAAAGGGAGTGCAGAGAGCGTTCATTTATGAAGATATGCCAGAGTGGAAGATGATCAGAGTGGAAGCTGTGGTATCTGAGGGAGGTAAAGAGAAGATAAGATGTCTCATCAGCATAGCAGTTGTGATAAAACTCATGTAAGGATATGACTTTCCCAAGAGAATGAGTATAGTGGAAGAAGAAAAGGACAGAGTACTGAGCCTTGTGGGACACCAGTGGACAGTCTGCGTGGGGCAGATGTGGACACCCTGAATGTTACCTGGTATGAGTGACTTTCCATGTAGGAAGCAAACCATTCCCATTCTGTTCCATGGATACCGAGGCTCCTGGGGGTAGATGAGATTCTTATGGTTGACGGCATCAAATGCTGCTGAAAGGTTTAGGAGGATGAGTAGCTTGGCTAATCAAGCAGCATGTAGTTTCTCAGTCAAAGCCAAAAGGGCAGTCTCTGTGGAATGTGCTGCTTTCAAGCCAGAATGGTTTGGATTTTGAAGCTTGTTCTTTGAGAAATAGATAGACAGTTGGTTAAAAACCAGCATTTCAGAGTTTTAGAAAGAAAGGGGAGAAGTGATACCGCTCTGTAGTTGTTTGATGGATCCAGAGCAAGTTTCTTAAAGATGGGAATAACTTGTTCGCTTGAAAGAAGTTGGCACATGGCCAGATGCTAAGGACCAATTGATGGTCATTGAGATAAATGGCAGGAGGTCTTGTGAAATCTTCTGAAGCATAGTTGAAGAGTTTGGATCCAGCGGGCAGGTGGTGGGAGTGCAAGATTAGATGACTTGCGGTATCTCTTCCCTCTCTGCTGATTTAAGTTCTTAACAATTGCTGCACAAAACTTCTAACAGTCAGGGGCGGGAGAATAATTATTATTTTTTTTGTAGTCAGGGGGCAGATGAGGTTAATGGTTGGGGAAAGAGAGGAAAAAAAATCATTAGTGGCAGAGTCCAAGGATAGAGAAGAAAATAAGTCAGGGTAAGGAAGAGATGAAAGGGTATAGGAAGGTACAGAGGAGGGAGAAATGGAGTGGAGGTTTTGGGGTATGATAGGAAGCATGATTGTAAAGGAAACCAGGTGATGATCAGAAATTTGAAGTGGGTTAGCAGTCATGTCTATTGCTGGGGTAGGGCGAGTGAAAACGAGGTCCAGGAAATTTTTTTGACATATTCTGAAATCTGTCCTGAAATGTCAAATTCTGCATATCCGTATGCCGATTCCATACCATGTGACCCTGTGCCATCACACGGAAGTGATGGGTGGTAACATAGTGTGAGTCTGCTTCAAGTATATTCTGTAGCTCTTGACACAGACCTGACAGTTGTGGGCTTCTGTGCAGAGGCAGTTTAACAATCTACACTGGCCTGCCATCAATAATGCTATCTTCTTCATCAGACGTTAAATCGATTGTTGCTAAGATCCAGAGATGTCGTTCTGTATCAGTCTGGAGGACCACCTGGACTCCAGCAACTACAAAACATAACAGAAAATTAACCACTGCAACCACTGAATTGAAAATGAATTCATTTCTTAACCTACCCTTTTTTTTAACATTTCTTAACCTACCCTTTTTTTTCAGTGGTAGCGCATCTGATTTCATTTAAAGAATTTCATTTGTTCACCTTAACCCGCAATTTAATTAGTCTAATGTTATGGGGCTCAGTTTTTTTGGCATGAAGCTTGTGAAACCGGGAAAAACCCAGGAAAAATCCATAAATTAGCCACTTCATTGTTTAAGCCGCGGGGTTCAAAGAGTGGGAAAAAAGTAGCGGCTTATAGTCCGGAAAATAGGGTAATTTTCATGAGCTTTTTAATTAAAGCTTTTGGACTTGGTTTGCTAAATTCATGAATGGAACACCAAATTTGAGCCCTTAAAATGGCTGTTCATCATTTTTATGATTGTCATGGATGGCCCAAAAGTACATGCATGCATTTTTACTTATTGTTGTGAATTGCCCATCAGTTCATGCCTATGCAGCACAGGATGCTCAAGTGCAGGGTGTTCAACAGGTTCTCTTAGTAAATATTCAATCAATCACTCCCTGTTTAATTTAAACCAAGTATTCACCCAGGACTGTTAACAACTGATTGTTAGCTTTTGTCACAGTTGAATAATTAGGTATTTAACTAATTCTAAATGTACTTTATTACAGGAAACTATGGCAGTCCACATGAGGGTAATTTGCGCATGCCTAATGAAGATATGGAGGCGACTGAAGATCCAGATTCACAAGAAGGCATGCTTAATACAGTATGTCAACCACTAAAGGTGTGCATAGATAATTGTAGGTATTTTTTTTATCTTGGTTATATTTTTTTCTTATGTATTTGCTGATGACATGATTCTTTATTTTTTGAAGATGATGAGCTCAGACTCTTTCTGGAGCCAAGTGAAAGGTGAGTCTTCCGAGGACAGTGATTATGACCATGAGCCAGACTTAATAATGGAGTAACTAAGCAAACATCTGGGTTTACAACAGATAAAAAGGATGCGGAAGAGACCTGGAAATAGCTCTGGGCAACTGCTTGTGAAGCTCCTGGCTATGATGCTTTTAACCTGGCAAGCTGCATTTAATATATCTGACAATGCCATCACAACACTGTTGCTATGCCTAAGAAAGTTTATGTATCTCATAGGAATTTTTTTTTGCATTCATTTAATTAGCAGTTTTGTCAGCATGATTCCCAAGACATTACATTCACTAAGAATATTAACCAGCATAAACAGAGAAAACTTGTGTCAATATCTTGTATGTCCCAAGTGTATGGTTACATATACACTTGCTGAGTGTTACCACACTACCAGAGATGGATCAGCAACCAGTAGCACATGTGGATATGTTCCATTTCACAAACATCTACACAAGACATCTGCACTGAGAAAGAAATGTGGCTCTCACTTAAGGACTAAGATGATAAGTTTCAGTGACAAAGAATATCTCTACCCAATACAAACTATTGCTATAAGAAAGTAGTTCAGTTTTTTGAGACATTGATTCAAAGGCCTGGATTTTTAGAACAGTGTAAAGAGTGGAGAGACAGACACATTCCTAATGATGATATGGCAGACATTCAGTATGTTGAAGGGCAGTTTTTTTTTTTTTTTTAGCAGAACCAAACAATTTTGCCCTCATGATGAATGTTGACTGGTATCAGCATTTTAAACAATTCCCATATTCAGTAGGGGTGATTTATCTGGTTGTTTTGAATCTACCATGATAAGATCGTTATAAAGAGGAAAACATGGTTTTAGCTGAGTTGTACCAGGACCTACAGAGCCAAAGATTAACATTTATCCATATCTTGGGCTTTTAGTTCATGAGCTTTATGAGCTATTAGAGGAATAATGGACTCCTCACTCTTTGGTTGTCAAGTGTACAGAGCTGCTCTTCTCTTCATCTCATATGACATTTCAGCATCTTCGAAAATGTGCTGGTTTTGTGGGCCATAGAGCTTTAAGAGATTAGTTCTGTTTAAAATAAATTAGTTTTGTTTTAATTTAATAAGTACTGTTTGGTCAAATTTTACAAAACATTTAAGATTCATTGATTGTTTTTGTATGATAAAACAAGTGCTTCAAAACAATCAAGAAGACAACTTTTGGAGGGCAAACAGATTTCTCTGGGTTTGACCATTCAGGTTGGGTACCATGCACCTTTGAGAAACACAAGTAGCATGCTAAAATGACTAAGAAGGCAACCACAAAGGCAGCCCAGAAAAGATTGGAAGCACAGTATGGTGCCAGATGGTCTGAACTTTTTCACCTGCATTACTATGATGCTATAAGTTTTGTTGTTATTGATCCAATGCAATCTTGTACTCGGGACAGCAAGGCACATTTTTAGGTTATGGAATAAGCTTGGTGTTTTAACACCAAAACTTGATGAAATAAAATACAAAGAAGAATAGACTCTGTTAAGGTGCCTCAGTGTGTGGGAAGGATTTTCAGTAAAATTGCCTATGGATTCAGTGGATTTACTGCTGAACAGTGGAAAAAACTAGACAACCATATATTCTTGGGTTAGGGTAAGGGGCTATTTATTTTATTTGAATAGACTGATTGATAAGAAACACAATGTGAAATATAATGTATGGTTTGACTTTGTACAAATATCCATTATCAAGGGTTATCTCCACAGACAGACTAGAAAAAACAGGTATCTGCAAACATTTTTGACAAAGTTTGTTAATCTCTGTGGGCCACTGAACTGCACACCCAACATGCATTTGCATTAATATTTAAAAGAGTGTGTTTTAGATTGAATGTAGATTTATTTTGAGAGGTTCAATGGAATGTTAGGGCAATATCCTCCTAATAACAACAGAAACGTTTAAGTTCAAGTTTGTGAAGCATTTTCAACAAAACCAACAGCTTTATATTTCAGTGACTTGTGATTATAGCGCTAAATTTATTTACACCTTGACCAGCAAAAATGCAGGCTCTTTATCACTTAACGGTACTACTCTCATAGTGGCCCCATTTCTTCTTTGAGAAGGGCACTCTCGCGGTTCTGGCCCCACTTCTGCAAAGGTGAAGCGACAACTGATGTCATGGGGCAGGCAGAGGGTTTGGAGATGGTTTGGAGCCTGTTCCTTTCTTCTGCCTCTCCTGCCAGATTTAGTGCTTTCTCCCAGGGTTCAAAAGGAACCTCGGAGGAGGAGGAGGGAAGGAATTCCAGCGAACCCACAGACACTCTTTCACAGCCAGTTCTTTTCGAGGAGCTTCTGAAGGTAGTGACTCATGCTGTCGCCAAGCTGGATATTGCTTGGCCAGATGAGAAGCAGAAACAGCATCCACTGAGCAAGCTGGATGAGTACTTTTGGGACCTACGACATTGCTATCTCTCCCTGTGTGTTGCATTATCTCTTAAGGCCCCAGCACTGCCCACCAAGCCCCTTCAGACTTCCTCTGCTTTGGTGGGCTAGGCTTACACAGCAGTGGGTCAAGCCACCAGCTGCCTGCAAACCATAGCAGTGTTGCAGGCTTATCAGCCTGACATGATGCAGGAGTTGGGCAGGGGAGCTATTATAGTCTTCCTGACAGTGTTCGGGGCTCAGACACACTCTCCAAGTTTAAGTGCAGATTAAAGACGCATCTTTTTAGGAAGGCTTACACATACACATCACATATCATAACCTTGTTCTCCATTACATCTGATCACATGCACATTATCAACTTGTGCTTATTAATATCATGAACAGCAGCTACGCTAATTTCCCCCCACTGCTTCTCTCTCTCTAACCATCCCGAGGCATCTTGAGGTTGCTCCAGCTCCAGTCATGTCCCAGCTCATGAAGATTGTGGACCTTTAAAGAAGTAGATGCTTAATACAGTATTGTGGCAGGGTTAATGGACTAGGTCGCTGAAGGAGCCAGGGCAGGGCGGGCACCAAGTAATGTGGTGCAACGTGCCCCTTTATGGGCAAAAGCCTCAGAACATCCTATGTCAGGAGTTTTTGGTTGATGCACTCTTATTGAAAATGACAGTTATCAGATCTGCCACTTCCCGGAGCTTCCAACCCAGACCGATGCGCAGGATCCCTGACTGGTGGAGTGTGTGATGCGATGATCCGTTTCTGTGCCTCCCGATGGGAGTGAGCAGCCCCATGAGAGCGGCATGGGAGGTACCGCTGGATGCCTGTTCCTTGCCCTCCTAAAATCTCTCGACCACCGCGTTTATTGAATCGATGAAAAGGCCAGTGGGTGTAAGGGGGGCATCCAGCAATACAGAACTATAGGTGCCATAGGTGTCTCTTCATAGAGACTAGGGCAGCTATAGACCGGCCAACAGCCGTATGGCGGAGCTCTTGAACCTGGCCGCCCGAAGCAACTCCTACATCCAACTCTCGCAGCAGGTTGGCCTGACCTGCTGAGGCGTAAGCCTTACCCACGAGCACCAATGTATTACAAAGTGGCTTACTAGGTAATGTTGACGTCATTAGAGACAATGCAATTCCCAGGCAGAGATAGCTTGTTACCCGTGGCATTGCGCTATAGCCATGTTTTACACTGGTACACTAAATTACAAACTTATTATAAATCAGAATATAACTCTTGATTTTTACAAAGCAAACTTGGGAAGTGGTAATTTAAGTGTTTTAGGAATAGGTAGGTCTTCAACCGTCGCTTAAAGATAGCCAGGGACTCCGCTGTACGGACATCTAGTGGACGTTCATTCCACCACCTCAATGCCAGAACAGAGAAGAGCCTTGAAGTATTCTTACCTCTCATTCTGAAAGAAGGTTGTACCAGTCAAGCATGGTGCAGTGCGAGGTGTGATGAGGTCTCTGAGATAAGATGTTGCTGGTCCATTTTTGGCCTTGTAGCCAAGCATTAGAGTTTTGAATCTGATACGTGCAGCTACTGGAAGCTGGTGAGGGAAGCGCAGCAGTGGGGTGGTGTGGGAGAACTTGGGCAGATTAAACACAAGTCATGCAGCTGGTTCTGGATCATTTACAGTGGATGAGTAGCATACAGAGGAAGACCAGCCAGCAAAAAGTTGCAGTAGTCCAGTCTAAAAATGACAAGAGACTGAACAAGCACCTGGGCAGTCTGTGTGGACAGGAATGGTTGAATCCTTCGGACATTGTAGAGAAGAAATTAAAAAGGACAAGCCACATTAGCAAAATGTAAGGAGAAGGACAGTTGATTGTCCATAGTTTCCCCAAGGTTGCAAGCAGTGGCTGAAGGAGAAAGCAGAGAGTCATGAAGATTTATTCTAAAATCTTGACCTGGAGATGAATCACCTGGGATGACTAGCAGTTCTGTTTTGCTGGGGATGAGTTTTAATTGATTAGCACACATCCATGAAGATATGTCTGTCAAGCATGCCGAGATTCGAGCGGAAGATGTGGTATCTGAGAGAGGGAAAAAAAAGATGAGTTGAGTGTCATCGGTCATCTTCAGAGGAAGAGAGGCGGAGGTGCATGCTCTCATCACAGAGGGAAGAAACCACCAAAAGGCATGCTTCTGAAGCCTGTGAACAAGTGCTGGACAGAACTGGTGAGGTTGGAGATAGCTACAAGCCCGTCTCGAAACCCTCTGCAAGGTCCAGCTGTGACACCAAGGAACTGCCATGCCACTCTGCCTCGGCACGAGCTGGGTCAGAACCGCGAGGAGCAATGGCCTCCTCAAAGAGTGCCCATTGGGAGCGGAGCGATCGCAGAGACTTCCTTTAATAGAATTTCACCTGTCACGCCTCCCTGTTATGTTTATCTTCTCTCTGCACAGGTTAAATACTGTCTACCATTTTTTTTTTTAAGAATTTCAATAATACATGATGCTAATACAAAAGCAATTTAAGATTCCTCTGAGCAATGAACTGGCTTGAAAATTCCCTCTTCTAATTCCCGAGTGTCTGGTACAAATCAAACATATCGTTGTTTTTTTTTATTCATGAAGACTCACTCAAATCACTGTGATGTTAGAAAAATGCAATTAAGCAAATTCATGGTGAGGCTTTCATCACAGCGATTCTTGATTAAAGCTCTGCAATTATCAAAGGAAAATAAATACACATATAGAATATGTAGTAACAGCGCAGCACATTACTTCTCCAGCAGAGGATAGCTCATTAGCTGGCACACTTGCATCAGCCACTCCTGATAAACCCTTAAATCAGCAAATCACAAACACTTGTGAATGGGAGTGGAACTTGATGAGATAAAGTCAGTGGAGAATAATATTTGATTAATGTAATCCAGCTTTCTGTTGCACCACAGACACATGCAATTGTGGGCAAAGTGCACATACCACTTGAGGTACTTGAGTTGTAGTAAAGATACAGTAGGTAAAATATGACTCCAGTAAAAGTGTCCACTTTAAACCCTCACTTGAGTAAAAGTGCAAAAGTATTTGCCTTCAAATGTACTTAAGTATCCAAAGTACTATGATTTATTATGGCTATAATGTTCCAATTATCATTTTTGTCACAAGACTTTTTGCTTAATCAACTCACTTTATGTAAAAACACTTTGTTGTGTTGAAAGTAACATTAATCTCTTAATAGATTGGTATTAATGAGTCAAACACTGATTAATATGTATTACAAATATCATGAGCCCAAGCCCAAAAATCGCTCAAATAAGGCCACAAGTATTGTGAGTTAGAGTCAGGAGTTTCTTCCATGGTTTATTACACTTACAATGTTCTATTGAACTGTGTGTTGGTGTAAGTAGATACCACCATTCAGAAAAAGTTCATAACAGAGAGCGTGCTCTACCCTGATTGGTAGTTTGCTGCGCATTTGACCAGTTAAGTTTTTTATCGACTCATAAATAAAAAGGAACGACTGATTTTGCAAAATGTAGTTGAGTAATAGGATATTTGACTTTGAAATGTAGTCAAGTTGAACTAAAAGTCTCCTTAAATGGAAAAATTCAGTAAAGTATAAACACCCAAAAAAGCTACTTAGGCACAACTGGACACATGTTACCTATAAAACTGAAACAGGATGTACGTTAGTTTTATATTTTTTCAAATATTGTTGTCAGCTATTTCTTTCCAGCTGTACTCCTTGTGTCCCCAAGAGCGTATGTCACTGCATATCTCCAACATCAGGTATGCAGATTATACCATGGTGGTAGGTCAAATCAGCATGATCATCCTAGATTATACTCATATCTATATATTATCTGTATATACACTGCGTATAATTTTTGTATGTCCGATGTTGTAAATCTTTATATCCCAAATTTTCTACACATAATGTGCCTTACACACATTCTGCACTAATATAACTGCTCATATGCTTCAGCCTTAACATTATGACCACCTGCCTAATATTGTGTTGGTCCATCACAATTTGGCCCTTATCACACTCGCTCAAAACCTTATGCTTGTAAATTTTTCCTGCTTTGAGGATAAAATGTTCACTTGTTGCCTAATATATCCCACCCACTAACAGGTGGGATTATGAAGAGATCAGTTTTATTTGCTTCACTGCTCATAATGTTATAATTTAAAAATGTTATCAGAATTAGAATAGTTTATTGATCCCATAGGTTTAGAGCCTTTATATTTATTTTCTGTACATTTATCCACTTACAGTGAGGAAAATAAGTATTTGAACACCCTGCTATTTTGCAAGTTCTCCCACTTAAAAATCATGGAGGGGTCTGAAATTGTCATCGTAGGTGCATGTCCACTGTGAGAGACATAATCTAAAAAAAAAAAAAAATCCAGAAATCACAATGTATGATTTTTAAACTATTTATTTGTATGATACAGCTGCAAATAAGTATTTGAACATCTGTCTATCAGCTAGAATTCTGACCCTCAAAGACCTGTTAGTCTGCCTTTAAAATGTCCACATCCACTACATTTATTATCCTAAATTAGATGCACCTGTTTGAGGTCGTTAGCTGCATAAAGACACCTGTCCACCCCATACAATCAGTAAGAATCCAACTACTAACATGGCCAAGACCAAAGAGCTGTCCAAAGACACTAGAGACAAAATTGTACACCTCCACAAGGCTGGAAAGGGCTACGGGAAAATTGCAGAAAATGGAAGAAGCTAAACATGACTGTCAACACCCTCGGACTGGGGCTCCATGCAAGATCTCACCTCGTGGGGTCTCAATGATCCTAAGGAAGGTGAGAAATCAGCCCAGAACTACACAGGAGGAGCTGGTCAATGACCTGAAAAGAGCTGGGACCACCGTTTCCAAGGTTACTGTTGGTAATACACTAAGACGTCATGGTTTGAAATCATGCATGGCACGGAAGGTTCCCCTGCTTAAACCAGCACATGTCCAGGCACTTCTTAAGTTTGCCAATGACCATTTGGATGATCCAGAGGAGTCATGGGAGAAAGTCATGTGGTCAGATGAGACCAAAATAGAACTTTTGGGTTATAATTCCACTAAACGTGTTTGGAGGAAAAAGAATGATGAGTACCATCCCAAGAACACCATCCCTACTGTGAAGCATGGGGGTGGTAGCTTCATACTTTGGGGGTGTTTTTCTGCACATGGGACAGGGCGACTGCACTGTATAAAGGAGAGGATGACCGGGGCCATGTATTGCGAGATTTTGGGGAACAACCTCCTTCCCTCAGTTAGAGCATTGAAGATGGGTCGAGGCTGGGTCTTCCAACATGACAATGACCCAAACCACACAGCCAGGATAACCAAGGAGTGGCTCTGTAAGAAGCATATCAAGGTTCTGGCGTGGCCTAGCCAGTCTCCAGACCTCAACACAATAGAGAATCTTTGGAGGGAGCTCAACTCCATGTTTCTCAGCGACAGGACAAAAACCTGACTGATCTAGAGAAGATCTGTGTGGAGGAGTGGGCCAAACTCCCTCCTGCAGTGTGTGCAAACCTGGTGAAAAACTACAGGAAATGTTTGACCTCTGTAATTGCAAACAAAGGCTACTGTACCAAATATTAACATTGACTTTCTCAGGTATTCAAATACTTATTTGCAGCTGTATCATACAAATAAATAGTTAAAACATCATACATTGTGATTTCTGGATTTTTGTTTTTATGTCTCTCACAGTGGACATGCACCTACGATGGCAATTTCAAAACCCTCCATGATTTCTAAGTGGGAGAACTTGCAAAATAGCAGGGTGTTCAAATACTTATTTTCCTCACTGTATATACAGTATTACAAGCTGTACATAAATTTGCACATTTGTTCATCCTCTTCCCCCGAGATCTAAATAAACTTCTATGAACTCCTAACACAAAAACTGTTCAAACTTCTACAATCCAGGAAGAAGGTCATCCAGAAGATATAGTAACATTTGTAGCAGAACCAGCAGGTTCAGCTTTTAATCCACACCATCACCCTACAATAAAAGGCCAGCTTTTTTCGGTACAAAGGACCACCTATGAAGGTGTAGTGTGGGATTTGCCGGTTATGTGGGAGCAGCTGCCTGTCGAGTCTTTCCTCACAGCCACTCAAGAGAGTGAGAGAAGACAGCTACTTACTGTGAAGCAGTTTCAAAGACTGCTGGGTCTGATGGTGGTGGCTGAAAGGGCAACTCACTCCACACAATCAAGGTCACCTAATAAAGGAGAGCCTTATGGGCCTTAGACATGTGGAGAGATCACAGGTTTCTGTTACAGGGCCCCGCGTTGGGAGCTCCTTGTCGTCGTGAAATGTTAATAAAGGACTCCGCCCAAGATCTACGGAAACGGCCCCATCTCTCGTGGCACATAAACTGCCTGAAGATGAAGGCTGTTGAAGCATTTTCTTTCAGACCTAAGGGCCCACCATGTGCTGCTCTGTACGGACAACACATTGATAGTCTCCTACATCAACCACCAGGGGGGTCTGTGCTCTCACCTCCTTTACAAGCTGGCATGACAGATCCTCCTGTGGGCCCAATCGAAGCTGCTCTCAGTGGGAACACTACAATTCAATTCAATACATTTTTATTGGTATAGCGCTTTTAACAATGAACATTGTCTCAAAGCAGCTTAACACAGATAATGTGGTGATAAAAAATAAATATGTTCTTTATGCGTGTAAGTTTGTCCCTGATGAGCAAGCCGATGGCGACTGTGGCAAAAAAAAAAAACCTACCCAAGATGGCATAAGGAAGAAACCTTGAGAGGAACCAGACTCCAGAGGGAACCCATCCTCATCTGGGTTGCACCGAATGTCCATTTATTGCAGATATCCGATGTTGCAGAGTACAGTGATGGTGATCAAAAGCAAACTGTAGTCCTGAGTCAGTGTAGCAGACTGTTGACATTAACTACAGTCCAAATCCATCCCCAAAGCTCCCATTCTTACTCCGGAATTTCATGAAACCACCCAAGGCGTTGATAGGAAACCGTCCCTAGCTGCAAAGAGTGGCCTCCAAAAGAAGAGGACACTGTCCAGAGGCAGGTCTGGACGAAGTGGGAAGATCCACGGAGGGAAGAAGGGCAGGAACAATGGTCACTGGAACCTCAGGAGCATTTTTAACTCGACTGAGAGAGAAAAAGAGAGAGAGAGAGAGAGAGAGAGAGAGAGAGAGAGAGAAGAGGGGTGACAGGTAGAGAAGGATATGGATTATTATGTGTCCTTGTTATTGAATGAAAGTTAAGGTCACTGTGCAGTTGGGACTCTGGCAAGACTCGCTATGGCAGCATAACTAAAAGGGAGAACCAGAAGGTAACAAAGACATGAGGGATCTCTGGGATAAAAGGCGACCCACCACACCACGTTAACAAACCTGAGTGAACGTGTGAGAGTGAGGGGACGACAGCATACAAATACAGTTCAGTCCTGTGGTCTCCTTGCTCTCCTAGGTCAGAGCGCACTCCATCCAAAGTGTGGTGGCCTCAAAGTCTATATCCTCTGAAATCTCTCTCCAAGACATTTTCAATGCTGCGGGCTGGTCCACCCCGCTGACCTTGGTCAGGTCCTACAGCCTTGACCTTAGTGCCACTCCTGGCCTCTCTGTCCTTCAACCTAGCTGTGTCCATTCACACTTGGCAGGGATCAGTCAGTCTGGCAATATTTCTACACTCGTTCCCAAAGTGTTGATGATGCAGATTGAGTTCCTAAAACAGAACGTCTCGTTACGTATGTAACCCTGGTTCCCTGAGGGAACGAGACACTGCCATACTTCCTGCATTCCTGTGAGCACTTCCTTTATTCTCAAAGCTAGCACCGTCTCCACCACATGTGTTCTTATAGCTTCCTGGTCGTGAAATCACCTCGCCAGTGACAATGTCCTGTTTTGTTGGACAGATTACACAAGAGATTCAGAGCGTGGTCACGCTGAAGCATTCCTGAAGCGTTGTTGATGCAGCGTCTCATTCCCTTAGGGAACCATGGTTACAAATGTAACCTAAAGATGTTAACTGGTATTTCTATTGCCTATAATTATCAATCAGTTCAACATTTTGTGTATTATATATTCTCTGTAAGATTTCTTTCTTTCTTTCTTTCTTTCTTTCTTTCTTTCTTTCTTTCTTTCTTTCTTTCTTTCTTTCTGCACTAACTCTAGAAGTTTACAGAGGAATAATAACTCATGACTTGTTCTAAACCTAACAAAATATTTCTGCTATCAGATGAAAGTCACACAAACCCCAAACAAACCTTTGTCCTTGACAGAACAGACATTAAACAATGTAGAGGCAGCAGACGTGTGCAGGCCATAGCAGTGGTCCTAGATTTCCTCGACCTGTGTGTGTTTTCTGCTCTACATGTCCATGCTGATTCAGAGAAAGTGTTGTTTAGTTAAGTCAGGTGAGAAAACAGATCATATACAAAGTTATGATGCATAAATAAATAAATAAATAAATTAAATAAATAAATAAATAAATAAATAAATAACATTCCAGTATAAAACTTTATCTTCTCGATCTGCTTTTAACTGTGTGTGTGTGTGTGTGTGTGTGTGTGTGTGTGTGTGTGTGTGTGGGTGTGTGTGTGTGTGTGTGTGTGTGTGTGTGTGTGCCTATTATTTTGTTACAGCATGAAAACAAATAAACAATATAAAGTATTAGGACAAAATATGAATATCTTTCTTTCTTTCATGCTTTCTTTCTTTCTTTTTATTTATTCATTTATTGTTTGTTTGTCTGTTTACAATAGAAAATGAATTCTCAATACATTGACAATACATTACCCTATTTAATTTGCCCAAAAGTATTTGTTTTACATTCATATAATATTTTCATATACTGTATATTGAACTAATTCCATTCAGTTCAATAGAATATAGAAATTGGAATATGGAATACTGAATAATAAGCAGAAGAAGAAGAAGAAAAAGAAGAAAAAGAAGTGGAATTGTTGTTATTATTATTATTATTATTATTATTATTATTATTATTATTATTTACAGGTTGTCATAATGTGATAGAAGAGTGTCTGCAAGAGTGAAAGGGAAAGTGTATAGGACTGAGGTGAGACCTGCGATGTTGTATGGATTAGAGACAGTGGCATTGAGTAAAAGACAGGAGGTGGAGCTGGAGGTAGCAGAGCGGAAGATGTTGAGGTTTGGGAGTGACGAGAATGGACAGGATTAGAAATGAGTTTATTAGAGGGACAGCACATGTAGAACGTTTTGAAAACAAGGTTAGGGAGGCAAGATTGAGATGGTTTGGACATGTGCAGAAGAAGGACATGGGGTATATCGGTAGGAGAATGCTGAGGATGGAGCCACCCGGAAGGAGGAAAAGAGGAAGACCAAGGAGGAGGATTATGGATGTGGTGAGGGAAGACATGCAGGTGGTTGGGTTGAAAGAAGCAGATGTAGAGGACAGGGGTGTGTGGAGACGGATGATCTGCTGTGGCGACCCCTAATGGGAGAAGCCGAAGATTTACAGTTGGTCATAAAATTATGACTAAGCAATAAAAAATAATCTTTGGAGAAAGTTGGAAACAGAAGCTTTTTTGGAAGCTTTTGTTGAAGTGTACACTGTATGGGTTAGGCAGATTGTAAGTTGAGTAAGTTGATTTTTGCTAAAAGAAATCACTGCATGTGCTTTCTAAAATATCCTGCCTTTCACTCAGGTGGCTAAGTGGGCATGGTTTATTTAAACTCCACCCCCAGCTCTCGTTCCTTCTTCCTTCCTTGTGGGGCAGATACCCCCCTGGGCACTGGGATAAATCACCGTGAGGAGCGTGTACTGCACAATGTGTGAGTGTGACGAATTCACTCCGGCACAAGTGCCCTCTTCAGTACACACACTCTCTGCTCGCACGTGAGTGTTGCTGTTATTATTATTATTATTATTATTATTATTATTATTATTATTAACAATATAGCTTTTATATAGCCATAATTGTATGAGCTTTGTAGTAAATCTAAAATCTGCACAATCTGAGTTGATCACTTTACTTTACACTAACACTTAGTATGTTAATTTGATATAACTCCCCAAAAAGGTAAACAAATGAAAGATATTATACAAAAATTAAATAATATCACATTTACAAAATGACTGTAATATGGTTGAATGTCCAGGTTTTCCAAGCTTCTAACATTTTATAGTTCTAATAATAAAATAATGATAATGATATGAAATTCTGTTGCATAACTTGAAAATGAACAAAGAATTATGGATTTTAAAATAGGAATTAAGAATTCTCTGCACTTATCCTGTGTATAGTCATTACACCTCCAATGTGTGTTTATAGATATCACTTTTGTATTTACTCAGGCACCCCGAGACAAGGCCATAAAAAGGACAATATTTTTTTAAGCTGAAGGTATTATACCAGCTTCCTTATCACACATTTGACACTGTGACATTAGGTGTAGTTTGGTTGTGTAAAGAGATTGAGAATGATGTTAAAAACAAGAATTCTTGTACTTTTCCTGCTTGTATGTTCTTTCCATGCTTTAAGAGAAGTCTGGTTTCTTCCCCCAGTCCAAAGACTGACTGACTGACATGACAGTGTCCATAGTGTCTCCTAACTTGTGCATTGGGAACCCATTCTAAGATATGAAAATGAATACATATTTAACTTATGCTTAGTTATCACTGACCACCAGTTTGCTAGGCTTAGCATAGCTATTAACTAAAGACACAGGAAGAGTTTTTAAAGATCATGGGTACAATGAATTTAGTATATCCCAAGTAGGGATACATTAAAGATACATATAAAGTGGCTACTGATGCAATGAAATGCGGTACAATTCACTTCTATTACGACCATCATTTTTCAGCCAAAAAAGATTCGATTGAAACCTATTCTATTCTGGTTGCCACCTGACAATAGCAGTTGGTGGCTGAACACTGAACATTAACGGTGCCTTTATTTTTCCTTCAGGTGCCTACCCTTGTGCAGATGTAAAGACATCATGGCAGCATTTAAAGGCATTTGGACAAAGCCATTCTGGCGTGCAGTCTCCGGCGAATTCTTAGCCACGCTTATTTTTGTGCTTATTGGTCTTGGCTCAACCGTCAACTGGGCAAAGGATAAGGAGACTCAACCACCGGCGGACCTGGTGCTCATTTCTCTTTGTTTCGGGTTGAGTATAGCCACCATGGTGCAGTGTTTTGCTCATATCAGTGGAGGCCACATAAACCCGGCTGTCACCGCTGCCATGCTAGTCACGAGAAAGCTAAGTCTTGCCAAGGCTCTGTTTTATGTACTTGCACAGTGTTTGGGTGCCATTACCGGGGCAGGGATTCTCTTCCTGGTTACGCCAAGTGCTGTTCATGGAAGTTTAGGTGTTACAACGGTAAGATTGGCAAGATTGTTTTCAACCTTGTTTAATGTTAATTTGAGTTAATCTTACGGTTTAAATGATTCAAAGATACAGGTCTGTAAATAAAGGGCAAAACTCTTTGATCATTAGCAAGCAACAAGAAACCATTAATCAATCATTTGAATTGAGGTTTTATCAATTCTAGGCCAATTTCTGTCATTTACACTAAATCCTATAGCAAATGTGGTGTAAAGTTTTTATCACATCCACTTTAGTTCCTACCTGCAATTAGTTTCTGTTTAGGTAGACACAAAAACCTGTAAGAAGCAAAGTAGAAGTAATATTATGTAACTGCTAAACTTTTTTTCATTCTTTCTTTGATCAGGTCAACTCGAGTATCTCAGTGGGTCATGCCCTGGTTGTGGAGCTCTTGATCACTTTTGAACTTGTCTTCACTGTGTTTGCTACCTGCGACAACAAACGTAATGACCTCAAAGGTTCCGCCAGCCTTGCCATCGGCATTTCTGTAGTCATCGGCCATCTTTTTGCGGTTAGTTGATATAACAATCCAGTGGGGTATTTTTTTTTTTTTTATCTAACTCAGCTGATCCCTCTTATTAACAAGAATTAGGTGCTTTAGAATATAGTAAAGCAGTTGGATTTAAACATTTTGTAAGAAATGTTAAGATCAGACCTTCTGAAGATCTTGGATCTAAGCCTAAACTCAATACTTCTTATTACCTTGATACAATCAGCTTGTTTTATTGACTGGGGTAGTATAAGTAGATTTAGAACAGAATATTTGAACACATTCCAGTTCTATCCTACTTCAAACCCATTAAAAACAATTGATCTCATTAGGAAACCTCTGACGTCTCTCTCTGTATCACCTGAACACTTGGTGTGACCATAGCTACATCCTCCCAAAAGTAAATTCCCTACGGACTTTACTTAGAGCCCAGCCTAGATACAGCACTCTAAAAACACACCACTCTGTTTCTTTTTTCTCTGTTTTTTTCATTCGTTCCTCAGAAGTTAATGTTCGAACAAGTTAGGATTTACACATTGCCAGCCTAAAACCATTTTTTGGATATTTAGACGGTGTTTGCCAATTTTACGCACTCAAGAGAAAGCCGTTTTCACAACGGTGCCTACTGGGAAATACAGTTACTCAACTCATTTGGTTTTGTAAATGAGTTTATTTCATTCCACAACCTCATCGGGGATTTTATATAACACAGAGTTGCAGCTCGAGTGTGGAAACACTAAAAAGAGGTGTAATAAATATGTTTGCAATATAAAAGAAAACAATGCATTACATTGCAATTCAGGCCCTTTAACTCTCACTCTAATAGCACTTCAAAATAAGATTACAGCTTGGAAAGTAGACCTTCAAAGAAATTGTACATTAGAAGGCAAAATATGTCAAGGCCTTAAACGTCTGTGATGCGAACGACATGTACCATAAAGCCATACCATATCTTAAATTGTATACTGTTACAGATACCTTACACTGGAGCCAGCATGAACCCAGCTCGGTCTTTTGGACCTGCAGTCATCACATTAAGCTGGGAAAGCCACTGGGTAAGTATATATATATATATATATATATATATATATATATATATATATATATATATATATATATATATATATATACATACATATAGCAGCCATCTTGCTTTAAAGTACACTTTTTTGTAAATCCAGCACTGGTTGTATATATATTACCACTTTAACATTGTTATCATATGCTATATTTAAACCCATGCATCATGTAGCCAGGAGGGCAATTATGCCATAAGGGAATGCAGAGAAGGTACCACTAAGTGTAATCCAATAAGGTCGCATATCCATGTCCTCCTGCCAGGAACAATTAATCTGATCTCTTAGTGCTCGAGGGCATCGCTACCTTCATTTCTTTCCGTAAGGTTGATAAGGCAATCAAAATGTCACTACTGATACCAGGTTACAAATGAAATGTTGACAGATTTCTACTGAAGCAAATACGTTGAATGAGGGGTGATCAGTTCAATTCAGTTCTTAAAGAATGGCAGCATTACAGCTTGCTTTGTTTTATCCCAATCTAAACCATTACTCTAGTCATGGTTGTATTTTGCACAGTACAAAACTTGGGAAAGAATATAAGTCAAATACTGATCAGTGGTGTAATCCATGTATGGAATAAGTAGATATGGAATCTGAATTAACTAAGCATTGGACATCTTTACATCATTCTGTCCTTTTTTTCTTTTAACCAAACCTGAAGGGCTGGAATGGTACCAGCAGAAATCTTTTGATGCCTATTTCTTTCCATTACACCAACACAGCTGGTTAAACTCAAAGGATTAGTAAATATAAGATAAGATCATTAGCACTCAGACAATGTAGCACCCTTGTAGCTTTGGGACTGTAGTATTAGGCCATGACCCTGTCCTAGAGTTTGGACTTTTACAAATAGCAGAATTTCATACTAAACCACTGCAAACTTCCCACTAAATCACTTGTTAAGAAAGACATGAATCAGGTATCCTACACCGACCAGGCATAACTTTATGGCCATCGTTCAGGCACAACATTATGACCACTTGCCTAATATTGTGTTGGTCCCCATTTTGCTGCAAAACAGTCCTGACCCATCGAACATTAACAGCATTATCTTCTTCAGCCATTTGTGCTACAGGATCGGGCCGCATGGACCAGCTGCACTTTTTTTTTTTTAGATAATTTGACCCTGTCATATAGACATCACAATTTGACCCTTGTCAAACTCACTCAAATCCTTATGTTTGTCCATTTGTCCTGCTTCTAACACATCAACATTCAGGACAAAATGTTTACTTATTGCCTAATAATATCCCACCTACTAACAGGTGCCATGATGAAGAGATAATCAGTGTTATTGACGTCACAGGTCATAATGTTCTAATGTCATAATACGCCTGATCAGTGTAAATTTCCCAGCCTCTAATGAGTACATACTTGGTTAAAGGGAGTTGATGTTCGACTCTAATAAATATAGTTACCTACAAAAAAAATTTATGATTTGTTTGCTTTTTGACCCCATTTCCTGTCAATGCACATAAAGTCCTGCCTTTTAAAACATATGATGACAATAAATAATCTACCTTTGAAAGTTTATTACACAGCTAGCGAACATTGTCATCTCATTCTATCAGTGGTTGGCTGTCAGGGCCAGCAAGACTTTCTGTGCTTGTCTAAACTCTATAAGAATATTAAAATCTATTATCAAATTATTCCCAATAGACTATTCTCTTCATTTCATTTTTAACTAAAGTTGAGGTTTTTATCCAATAAGATTTCAGCCATCATCAGCATGTGTTGCCGGGGTCAAAGGTATCTATCTGCCTTGAGCTTTCATTGTTCGCTGCAGGGGTCCTGTAGGTTACAATCAATGATGCTTCAAGCTGTTGCTTTAAACAATCAGATTTCAACTTGATGACTACGAGCACCTTTTGAAGAAATCCAACCACATTAGCATTTTCATGTTCTTTGATTGGATGTTTAGAGAGCGCACTAGTCAGATCTCGCAACCTGGATCTGTTTAGCAAACTGCACAAACTCAAATATGTTTGTCTCGGTTTAATTGCTGTTTTTTCCTTCCTCGAAGACTGACAGTGTAGAAGGAATTAATTTAGTCTCAGATTCAGTTACAAGGACATTTACAAGACAGATTTTTCAAAAAAAGCTGGACATCATGAAGAAAGGTCAGCCCTAACAGTTCAAAACAATTGTTAAGCCTTTTCATGAACCATTTATACTTTTGCGTTTTCTTTCCTGTAGAATATGCACAAAAACACAGATTTTCAAATCCCAAGGAAAATCCAAATGCACTGGAAAAAAAATGCATTTTATGCATTTAATTTTATGAGGTTAATATCGATGCTTCTGCTAAAGATGATGTATGCGTGCGGTGCAGCTGTGGCTACAGTGAAAGGAGACGTGTTGAATTGTGTTCATTGGATTTCTTACTTTAGTAATAACATTCATTCTCACTGTATGAGATTCCTGTCTGTTACACTGTTATAATGCGTTCCTCTACAATATTTATGGTTTCTAGATCCTTGGCATCATGATGATGATATTAAGAGGTGAACTGATTCAGATTGGACACCACTGAAGGACAATTACTACGGAATTAGTGATGCAAACTGTACCTAGACAGTAACTGTTATGTTGCCGCTTAGAGAAGATTACTATGTGCGCTGCTATAAATAAGAACAGTGTCACAATTTCAATACTGTATGTCCCCAGTGACAGATGTGACTTGGCAGCATCTGTCTCAGAATGTGCTGAGGCTCACAGAATCCATTCGTAGCCCTCTGTGGCATTTTATGTGAGGAGTGTGTGGCAGGATTCAAGTGCAAAAACCTTTACTTGCATTTCATTGGGGTGAGTCTAAGAATCCTTATTAGAGGGATCAAGGCGAAGTAACACGCAATGGTAGATCAGATCATTTATAATAAATTGAAGAATTGGATCACATCCATGGAATCAATTAAAACACACCACACAGTTTCACCCAATGGTTCATGCTTTGGAAAGGTGCATAGCAAGTTGTGCTAGTTAGGTAAACCCATAAAGGTGTGAGATTCAACGTTGTGCTTGTTACTAAGGTAGTTAATGTGTAATGGCTTGTTCTACCTTTCTTGCAGGTGTATTGGGTCGGGCCCATTCTTGGTGGCATTCTGGCGGCTGCAATGTACGAGTACTTGTACTGTCCAGACCTTGAACTAAAGAAAAGCTGCAAAGAAATGTTCGTCAAAGATTCTTCTGGAAAATACAAAGAGGTGGAGTGTTCAATTAGCCAGAATGCTGAAGAGCCAGATGATCTTAAAATAAACGCTGGTTCTTCTTCAGATACAGAGAAAGTGGAGAAGAAAGAGGCTCTACAGGATGTCCCGGCTGATGGGTTGTCCTCTGTATGACTATCAGTAATGCTGATAAAGGAGACCCATGTTTAAAGTCTCCATCATCAGTATGCTAAAGGATTTTGTACTTTTTCTAAAGCTAAAGTGGCTAACAATAAATTAAATCTCGCTGGCTAAAAAAGAAGCTGGAAACACAGATCAAATATACTGTATGTGCTAAATTCATCTTCATTATTAACAGCAGGTTTGGCTTCTATTCTATAAGTCTTGGCCCAGGGAAACACATCCCTCCAGCAAAGTGTATATGAGCTCATGGGTGGCCTATTTGTATTTACTGTAGTTCAGTGCAACAGGAATTTTGCATGCTACTTCTAGAGGCTGTTACTGTTACTATGTGTTGCTATCTGTCTTTTTGTTTTTAATGTTTCAAATATTTGTATCTGTATTCCGGCACCAGCACTGTCCCTCAACCTCAGCTACATCGCTTGAGCTGATAACTGGTCTCCTCTTAAACGTTTTTATTTATTTATTTCTTTTTAAGTCTGCCTGCCATCACAGCCACTTCTTTGATATTATTCTTCACACTCATCATCCAATAACCTACATAATAATCATTAAAAAAAAAAAGATTCCCACAAATCCAGCTTTCACCCTGGTTTAGAAAAATGGATTACTGTCACATCTTGTATATGAAGCTGATTTAGTGCTTATTAAGAAAATTACAGCACAGTGCATTAACTGAAATAATAATGATGTCAGGAGTGTGTAAGGCAGGTCTGAAGAACCGTTAATTTGAAAAGCTTCATTTTATTGAAATACGGATCTAGACTGCCATTTAATCACCTTAAAAACGTTTTTGTTAAAACCAAATAAATCTATATAGTCAATGTACCATGATTGACTTTCACTGACCTAAACTCTCAACATAAAAATAACTAGAAGCTAACCGCCATAATCGATCATAAATAACTACTAGATCAGAAACAGGAAGATTTTACGATTTCCAATAAATATAAAATGAATAATCAGCAGCGAATGAAATGCTTTTAAACACCGTATGCTGGTTCTTTTATCATTACCAGATTTGTGTTACGTTTCTCTCTAGCGGCATTAGTTTTTCATTTTAATTTTACTAATTAGCGTTAACATGTAAAAGCTGTATATAGAGTATATTAATATGAATATGAATAAATCTTTCACATCTATTGTAAAAATACCTTCAACCCAGGAAGAGATTAGATGTAGAAATTGAGACTATATCAAAACAAAAACAGAAACTTTGTATAATATGGAAGTTCACACAAGTCTACAATCTTTATACTTCTTTCAGGAATAGGGTTTTAGGGGGGTAAAGAAGAAGTTTTATCTGCTAAGATTAAACTGCTTTGCTGCTGAAATAATTTTAAAACCTTTTGTCATAGTTATGCTAGATTTCACCATGCAATTTTATGCTGGACCAAATAATAATAATAAATAATAATTCTAACAAGTTTCTGTGTAAAATAATGTTGCACTAAATGTTATACAATACATGTATGTATGCTACTGAAATGCCTTTCTATGATTGTGTTATTTTGCCTTTAATTTCTCTCAAAATGTATTAAAACGGCTTATGTTTCTAGTAAGACAATGTGTAATTTCTTTCCAAATTGTGGCAAACCCTCGAAAAAAATGGAGTACCTCCCTCTATATTTTGTGTAATGTGAAAAAAAGAAATGAACAATGTCTGAAATCTATGGTCGTCTGATCTTCTGATCTTCACTCGCTCTGAGCTAATCATGAAGTTGAATGAAACCAGCATTCATGTGCAAAAACAGAGGAAGTATTGCATCAGAAATAAAGTCCATTAGCCTGGAGAAAAATGTGGAATGGGAAAGGCTTCATATTGATTAAAAAAAAGCAGTGCAGGCTGTAACCATAACAACAGACTTACCAGGTCCTAGCTAGTATTAGCTAACTAACTACTTCACTTGTCCAAAAGAATTATTTTTGTAATTACAATAATAAAGATTGAATAATGATCGGTTTAAGAGAAAAAATTAAGAAAATTCATACAGCTTGTAGGTAATTTGAGCAACTCGTACATACAAAATGCTGGGTGTATTGGTGAACCTCTTAAAAATAGTATTGAAATATTGGCGCTGACATTTTGGAATCGTAGAAGCCTTTAGTCAAATTGGACTTAATGTGCTTTGTCTGAGGAAATGTTCAGCAATAAACACATCCAAACCTATTATTAAAAGTCAAACCTATTATTAATATTACTAATAGTACTGTTACTAAATAATGTTCCTGAGGTAAATCAGTCCTGAGGAGGTTTGAGGAATTTATTTCAATGTTTAAGGGGTCTCTGGCTACAACAAAGCAGCTTCTACATACATGGGTTAAGAGAAACCTGCAGTAGAGAAATATGGGAATGTTGTGTACATGTGAGTGGATGAGTCGTGCAGTCTGATAGTGGTAGGTACAGTATGAAATCTTTGGCTACACCGTGGATGGATTGTTTTAGAGCTGAAAGTGTCCAAGTAAGATCAGGGAGGGAATTGGAGACATTGTGTAATAGATCGGATAATATTAGTGGCTTGGTTCTTTGAATCTCGATCATCAAAATGAACAAATTTTTGAGTCATTTAGTTCATTTCATTCCTTTGATCAGATATAAAATATATCTATCTATATATATCTATATCTATATCTATATCTATATATATATATATATATATCAAATGTCACATTTTCAAGCAGCAGCTCCTCCAAACACATCTATAAACACAAACTTTGAGTCTAATGAATATATGACAATGCAGCTACGAACAAATTTTGATGAGAGCTGAGCTACTCATTCTCTTCTGGTCCGTGTCGTCAGTTCTTTTATCACATGACTCCCATAATTATTGTAACAATAATGTCAAGATTCAGACAAAATATGCCTGATCTTTTGCATTGTGTAGCATCTATGGAAGTCACGTGACAAAAGAACGAACCACTCGGACCATGAGATGAACTACTCAATTCTGCATATTGCAATGCTTGGTCCATGCGGGTCCAGTAGCAAAACGAACAAATAAATATTTGAGATGACTCGTTCTTCTGAATCACATCAAAATGGACAAATTGTTCTTGAACGAGCCGTCACTATTGTCTACTGTGAGAAAAAAATTACCCAGCATCCTTTCTTGTCAAACGAATTGCAGGAAGGTTCAGTTTTCTAGCATCATCTGCATTAATGCTACAATGTACCGCTGTGGAAAAGATGGCACATGACACATCAAACAAACTTGTCATCTTATCTTAAACTAAGTGTTTCAATTGAAATGAATGCTGAGAGAAAGAAAACTAACAAAGCTTAGAGAAACCAGCAGGGGGCAGTGTAGACCACATGCTGCTACCACTAAGTCGTTGTGTATTTCTGTGTGTATGATTGTAGTGTTGCCCAGCAGAGGACACTACAGGGTTTTAAACGAACATCCTCTCAAATATTATGCTTTATTCTGCCTTTACATTAGTGTCAGAGTGTCCTGGAAAGTCATCGCATTTATATTTATGGCATTTGGCAGATCCAACTTATATTTATTATTTATTTATTCATACAACTGAGCAACTATGGGGTTAAGGGCCTTGCTCAGAGGCCCAAAAGTGGCAGCTTGGTGTCACTGGGATTTGAACACATGACCTTTGGATCCAAAGTCCAAAGCCTTGACTGCTAAGCTACCACTTTTTCATTGGAGCCCACTACCCTCTCACCTCGCTCGTCCCCCTGCAACCAAGTTTTTACTCCACCTCAAGTCAATCATCTTTATTAGGCTTGTAAATAAGGACATCAATCTGAGAAGGTGTCAATATGCCTCATTGTGTATACAACACATGTGGGGAGAGTCGGGGGGGGGGGGGGGGTTAACCTTATGGTACATTTATCAAACAAGGACGGAGGAGACTTCTCGCTGTGCCGCACATTTCAGCACGAGTCACTAATCATGCAGTCCGCCATTAGCACAACTGGGAAAATAAATGAACAGCTGAACTAAGGAGCTCAAGTTTTCAAGAAGCTTGTGTGAGCACAGGGGTTAGGATTCGGATAACCATGAATGGTGTGAACTCTTGAACCAGAAGTTCTTAGCCAAAGGTGGGAAAATTCTCAAGTAAGGGAGGGATTACTTATTTAGAAGAGATTTTGAAGAAATGCATATGGTATAATAGAGAAGTATGAACATTGGATGAATGCAAAAGTACATTTACATATGCCTTTATCCTGAGTGACTTCAATGTATGGAATTCCTTACAAGCTTTGCTCAGGGGCCCAGAAGTGGCTGCTTGGTGTGACTGGGATTTGAACTCATGAACTATCGGATCCAAAGTCCAATATCTTAACCACCTTCCCAATACACAAGAAAAATTCACCAAATTGGAATCAAGCATTGAAGTGAAAACTCAGTGTTGGATTTTTGCTAATAATGTCATGTATTTAAATCTTAAAACGCTGCGCTGCCACTGTTTAGCCTTTGAGCGAGGCTCTTATTTATCAACTGCTCAGGCGTATTGGAGGGTTGTAAAATATTTGTTAGATAATTGTAAGTTGCCCTGGATAAGGGCATTTTCTATATATGCTATTCATTCCTCTTCATTCAAATGTTAGCTAGTACACTAATACCTCTGATCATATGACTAGCTGGATGCTAATAGATAGCTGTTGGTTAGCTTAAACTTAAATGCTACAGCATAACAATATTACTTGGTGATGGATGAAAATTTTAAAAATAAATTCACTTTTTATACTATTGAAATATAGGAAGTGAATGAATCGCAGTGTGATAGAAAGATGAATACCAAGAATTCAGGAGTACCTCATGTCCTGAATGACTCTGAAGCTCTTAAGGGTTGTTTTTTAGAAAGTGTTAGAAATAGATCTGGTATCAAAAGCTAAGAAATTCTATTTTTAGAGTTTATACATGCATCGAGTTTCATAAAATATAATAAAGTTGGCTAGAAATATGGAACTGCCTATCAAGGAACAGGGTTTTGCACTGTTCAATTGAATTGCGTTTAATTTGTACAGCACTTTTAACGATGTCGTTGTCCCGAAACAGCTGTACAGAAAGAAATAGATTACAAATATGCATTTTAAATTCACAAATTCATGCCTAAGCCTGTGTTTATCTCTAATGATCAAGCAAACTCTCTGAAATTATATGATGAAGACACAATAGGGAATCATCCTCATCTGGGTCACACCAAATATGAATTCATTACAGTTTCATCATTGCGTCTATCAACGTTGACTGATTTTTGACTCATAGAGTGCCAAACTGTTCATGGCAATTAAAGCCCTATGTCACTGTAGGAGAACTGTTTATATTAATTTTAGTCCAGATCTATCTTCATAGTTCTTGAGTAGAACCATCCACAGTAATCTGATGTATCTTTAGGCTGTTTATCTGGAACCATCCTCCATAGCAGTAAGTGGTTTCCAGTTGATGAGAACTCCATCCAGATGTAGGGCATCAGGACAGATCAGGCAGGTCCAGAGAGCAGAAGTGGTGAAGATCACTGGTTTCCCAGGAACATGTGTACCTTGACATACACAGAGAGCTGATGATTCTCTGCAGATCAGCATTATTGAGTTGCAGAAACTTTTTTTACTGTACTGTTTTGTTCACTGTGTGTGTTTGAATCTGCACAGCATGTAGGATGTCTGACAAGCACACACTCAAAAAGAATTGAGAATGATCGCAGACTCAACTTCAAACATGTCACCGATGTTCCAGTGACGATCACGGAGAGTAGCAGAGCAAAAGCATGTCACCGAGCGAGTCAAGCCAAGCACAAAAAAACTGCTCTATAGGAAAAATGGGATTCGGTTTGAAGCACTTCAAAGTTCTCAGTATGAGAGAGTTTGCTTGTTAGAATAGGTTTTAAGAAAAGCCTCTTTATAAACTCACCTAAACTACCTTAATAAATGATAATCCTAATTTTTCTCCCCCTGTCAGCTCTTTACTCTACTTCTCTCTATCTCAAGCAACTCATGGATTGATTTAGACTGCAATTAAAAAAAAAAAATGCAAGTAATTAATATCAACAGTATACTACAATGGCTAAGGTCCAAAGTTACGAATGAACGTAATGAATGATTTCTGAATTTCAAAATGAATGTATTTAGTCATCCATAACTGAACAGTACACCACAGCAATAATGGAACTGCAATGAATGGACATTTGGTACCACACAGATGAGTATAGGTTCCCCTTTTGAGTCTGATTCCTCTCAAGGTTTCATCCTCATGACATCTCAGGGAGATTTTCCTTCCCATATTTGGCCACTGGCTCACTCAGGGATAAACGTATAATAACTAATAATAATAACCTCTTTATCTTTATCAATGTCAAATGTTAAAAGTGGTCTACAGATAAATAAAACAATTTAAAGAATAGAAAAGAGGAAATTGATTGCAATAGAAGAGATAATTATAAAGCTTACATCGATTAGAATGGAATAGAATATATTAAAATAATGAAAATAGAATAAAGTGGAACAGAATACAAATGAATATTCTTCTGATTAGAATGGTAAGTATCTAACAGTGTAGACTGGAGTAGTTAAGAAGAGAAGAAAATCATTCAGAATAGAATAGAATAGAATGATCCTTAATTAACAATTAAAAATAAAAGCAAAGTAGAGTATAATTAAAAAATAATAAAATGTATAATATGATACTATAATAAAATACTACATTAGAAAATTATAGAGTAGAATAATGGTTTATAAGAAAAGAATAGAAAAAAAAGCTAATATTTTATTAGAATAGAATAGAATAGAATAGAATAGAATAGAATAGAATAGAAGACAGTGATGTTTTAAAAGAATAGAAAAAATGCTAATTATTTATAATAGAGTAGAATGTAATTATATGGACTGTGAGATATAATGGACTGTTACTTCATTACAATAGAATAGAATAGAATAGAATAGAATAAAATAGAATAGAATAGAATAGAATAGAATAGAATAGAATAGAATAGAAAGCTATTTCATTTGAATTGAGTAGAATATAATTTAATATATAAGGGACTATTACTTCATTATAATGAAATGGACTTAAGGGCCAACATTATGTCTCAATAGAATAGAATAGAATAGAATAGAATAGAATAGAATAGAATAGAATAGAAAAGAATAGAAGACAGTGGTGTTTTAAAAGAATACAAAAATGCTAATTATTTATAATAGAGTAGAATAAAATTATATGGAAAATATAATGGACTGTTACTTCATTACAATAGAATAGAATAGAATAGAATAGAATAGAATAGAATAGAAAAGAATAGAATAGAAAGCTAATTCATTTGAATTGAGTAGAATATAATTTAATATATAAGAGACTATTACTTCATTATAATGAAATGGACTTAAGAGCCAACAATATGTCTCAATAGAATAGAATAGAATAGAATAGAAAAGAATAGAATAGAATAGAATAGAAGACAGTGATGTTTTAAAAGAATAGAAAAAATGCTAATTATTTATAATAGAGTAGAATGTAATTATATGGACTGTGAGATATAATGGACTGTTACTTCATTACAATAGAATAGAATAGAATAGAATAGAATAGAATAGAATAGAATAAAATAGAATAGAATAGAATAGAAAGCTATTTCATTTGAATTGAGTAGAATATAATTTAATATATAAGGGACTATTACTTCATTATAATGAAATGGACTTAAGGGCCAACATTATGTCTCAATAGAATAGAATAGAATAGAATAGAATAGAATAGAATAGAATAGAATAGAATAGAATAGAAGACAGTGGTGTTTTAAAAGAATACAAAAATGCTAATTATTTATAATAGAGTAGAATAATATTATATGGAAAATATAATGGACTGTTACTTCATTACAATAGAATAGAATAGAATAGAATAGAATAGAATAGAATAGAATAGAATAGAATAGAAAGCTAATTCATTTGAATTGAGTAGAATATAATTTAATATATAAGAGACTATTACTTCATTATAATGAAATGGACTTAAGAGCCAACAATATGTCTCAATAGAATAGAATAGAATAGAATAGAATAGAATAGAATAGAATAGAATAGAATAGAATAGAATAGAAGACAGTGATGTTTTAAAAGAATAGAAAAAATGCTAATTATTTATAATAGAGTAGAATGGAATTATATGGACTGTGAGATATAATGGACTGTTACTTCATTACAATAGAATAGAATAGAATAGAATAGAATAGAATAGAATAGAAAGCTATTTCATTTGAATTGAGTAGAATATAATTTAATATATAAGGGACTATTACTTCATTATAATGAAATGGACTTAAGGGCCAACATTATGTCTCAATAGAATAGAATAGAATAGAATAGAATAGAATAGAATAGAATAGAATAGAATAGAATAGAAAGCTAATTCATTTGAATTGAGTAGAATATAATTTAATATATAAGAGACTATTACTTCATTATAATGAAATGGACTTAAGAGCCAACAATATGTCTTAATAGAATAGAATAGAATAGAATAGAATAGAATAGAATAGAATAGAATAGAAGACAGTGATGTTTTAAAAGAATAGAAAAAATGCTAATTATTTATAATAGAGTAGAATGGAATTATATGGACTGTGAGATATAATGGACTGTTACTTCATTACAATAGAATAGAATAGAATAGAATAGAATAGAATAGAATAGAATAGAATAGAATAGAATAGAAAGCTATTTCATTTGAATTGAGTAGAATATAATTTAATATATAAGGGACTATTACTTCATTATAATGAAATGGACTTAAGGGCCAACATTATGTCTCAATAGAATAGAATAGAATAGAATAGAATAGAATAGAATAGAATAGAATAGAATAGAAGACAGTGGTGTTTTAAAAGAATAGAAAAATGCTAATTATTTATAATAGAGTAGAATGAAATTATATGGAAAATATAATGGACTGTTACTTCATTACAATAGAATAGAATAGAATAGAATAGAATAGAATAGAATAGAATAGAATAGAAAGCTAGTTCATTTGAATTGAGTAGAATATAATTTAATATATATAAGGGACTATTACTTCATTATAATGAAATGGCCTTAAGGGCCAACATTATGTCTCAATAAAATAGACTAGAATAGAATAGAATAGAATAGAATAGAATAGAATAGAATAGAATAGAAGACAGTGGTGTTTTAAAAGAATAAAAAAATGCTATTTATTTATAATAGAGTAGAATGGAATTATATGGAAAATATAATGGACTGTTACTTCATTACAATAGAATAGAATAGAATAGAATAGAATAGAATAGAATAGAATAGAATAGAATAGAAAGCTAGTTCATTTGAATTGAGTAGAATATAATTTAATATATAAGGGACTATTACTTCATTATAATGAAATTGACTTAAAAGACAACAATATGTCTCAATAGAATAGAATAGAATAGAATAGAAAAGAATAGAATAGAATAGAATAGAAGACAGTGATGTTTTAAAAGAATAGAAAAAATGCTAATTATTTATAATAGAGTAGAATGTAATTATATGGACTGTGAGATATAATGGACTGTTACTTCATTACAATAGAATAGAATAGAATAGAATAGAATAGAATAGAATAGAATAAAATAGAATAGAATAGAATAGAAAGCTATTTCATTTGAATTGAGTAGAATATAATTTAATATATAAGGGACTATTACTTCATTATAATGAAATGGACTTAAGGGCCAACATTATGTCTCAATAGAATAGAATAGAATAGAATAGAATAGAATAGAATAGAATAGAATAGAAGACAGTGGTGTTTTAAAAGAATAAAAAAATGCTATTTATTTATAATAGAGTAGAATGGAATTATATGGAAAATATAATGGACTGTTACTTCATTACAATAGAATAGAATAGAATAGAATAGAATAGAATAGAATAGAATAGAATAGAAAGCTAGTTCATTTGAATTGAGTAGAATATAATTTAATATATAAGGGACTATTACTTCATTATAATGAAATTGACTTAAAAGACAACAATATGTCTCAATAGAATAGAATAGAATAGAATAGAATAGAATAGAATAGAATAGAATAGAATAGAATAGAAAACAGTGGTGTATTAAAAGAATAGAAAAATGCTAATTATTTATAATAGAGTAGAATGAAATTATATGGAAAATATAATGGACTGTTACTTCATTACAACAGAATAGAATAGAATAGAATAGAATAGAATAGAATAGAATAGAAAGCTAATTCATTTGAATTGAGTAGAATATAATTTAATATATAAGAGACTATTACTTCATTATAATGAAATGGACTTAAGAGCCAACAATATGTCTCAATAGAATAGAATAGAATAGAATAGAATAGAATAGAATAGAATAGAAGACAGTGATGTTTTAAAAGAATAGAAAAAATGCTAATTATTTATAATAGAGTAGAATGGAATTATATGGACTGTGAGATATAATGGACTGTTACTTCATTACAATAGAATAGAATAGAATAGAATAGAATAGAATAGAATAGAATAGAAAGCTATTTCATTTGAATTGAGTAGAATATAATTTAATATATAAGGGACTATTACTTCATTATAATGAAATGGACTTAAGGGCCAACATTATGTCTCAATAGAATAGAATAGAATAGAATAGAATAGAATAGAATAGAATAGAATAGAAGACAGTGGTGTTTTAAAAGAATAGAAAAATGCTATTTATTTATAATAGAGTAGAATGAAATTATATGGAAAATATAATGGACTGTTACTTCATTACAATAGAATAGAATAGAATAGAATAGAATAGAATAGAATAGAATAGAAAGCTAGTTCATTTGAATTGAGTAGAATATAATTTAATATATAAGGGACTATTACTTCATTATAATGAGATGGCCTTAAGGGCCAACCTTATGTCTCAATAGAATAGAATAGAATAGAATAGAATAGAATAGAATAGAATAGAATAGAAGACAGTGGTGTTTTAAAAGAATAGAAAAATGCTATTTATTTATAATAGAGTAGAATCGAATTATATGGAAAATATAATGGACTGTTACTTCATTACAATAGAATAGAATAGAAAAGAATAGAATAGAATAGAATAGAAAAGAATAGAAAGCTATTTCATTTGAATTGAGTAGAATATAATTTAATATATAAGGGACTATTACTTCATTATAATGAAATGGACTTAAAAGCCAACAATATGTCTCAATAGAATAGAATAGAATAGAATAGAATAGAATAGAATAGAATAGAATAGAATAGAATAGAATAGAAAACAGTGGTGTATTAAAATAATAGAAAAATGCTAATTATTTATAATAGAGTAGAATGGAATTATATGGAAAATATAATGGACTGTTACTTCATTACAATAGAATAGAATAGAATAGAATAGAATAAAATAGAATAAAATAGAATAGAATAGAAAGCTAATTCATTTGAATTGAGTATAATATAATTTAATATATAAGGGACTATTACTTCATTATAATGAAATGGACTTAAGGGCCAACATTATGTATTAATAGAATAGAATAGAATAGAATAGAATAGAATAGAATAGAATAGAATAGAATAGAATAGAATTGAATAGAATAATGTTTAATTAAAATAGAACAGAAAACAATAATTGTTTAATTAGAATATAATAGATTTGAGCAGAACAATGCTTCATTACACAGAATACAATGGAAAAAATTAATTTGTACTGAATAATGTACAATATTGCCTATTAGAATAAAACAGAATAAAATTAAGTAGTACTCCATTAGCAGAGGTGGAAGTAATGAAGTACAAATACTTTGTTACTGTATTTAAGTAGATTTTTCTGATATCAGTACATTATTTCACTATTTATTTCTCGGACAAATTTTAACTTTCCCACTACATTTTTACACAAATATCTGTACTTTCTACTTCTTACATTTTCAAACCAGACTTGTTACTTTAGTTTTGGTCTATTTGGTGAAATGTCAATATTTTTTCTTTTCATTGTACCTTGTTTTCAGCACATCATCCTTTTTCAACCTAACACAACAAGAAAGGCAGAAGGCAACAAAAAGTCAGAGGTTAACGTGGATGAGACAGAGGGAGTCAGTGATGTAAACATGACTGAGAACAGAGACATTACTGATCACCTGATCATCATCATCTTTTCTCTGTTTGTGTTCTATATGATGGATGTTCAGCCTGAATACATTCATTAGATAACACAATTTTAAATTATTTTAAATTAGTATAAGACATGAGGTCCAGTTACCAGTGTGACACTAAAACAGGTAGTAGTAATGGCTACTTTTTACTTAAGTACATGTCAGAACCCAAACTTCTTTACTTTGACTTGAGTAAAAAATTATAATCAAGTGCTTCAACTTTTACCAAAATCTTTTAAAACATGAGTATCTGTACTTCTACTGTAGTAAAGGATGTGTGTACTTTTGCCATCCTTGTCAATTGGAATACAGAAGAGTAGAGAAGAACAGATTACAACAATGCCTTATAAATAAAAAGTAAATAATAAAAGAATAGAATTTCAAACAAAGTTTAAAAGAATGGAATTTTATAAGAATGAAATTAGAGCTGTGCTTCTTCAGAATTTGAAAAGATACATGTTCTAGGATTCTTCGAAAAGCGTATGACCCAGTAAGACATTTGTCGTCCTTCAATTACTTTTTTCTTTATTTTCAGCCCATGATTCATGTCTTTCATTCTGCTGGCATTTATCGTCCCATCACGAGCCTCTTGATGTTTCATTACTTCACCCTCACATTTGCAAAGCCGCTTCATTTGTATTGCTGCTGCTGCGTGTCATTACTAACACAGGGCCTGAGAATAAATTGTTAGATCCCTTCATTTTAGGCTATAAAGATTTCAGCTTTTTGAATGATATGGCATTTGATGTCATTTGACTTCACCTGCTGAAGTATGAAAACAAAAATAGTCCAAAAATAAGAAGTGAACAGCGTCATTTTCAGCTTTACTTCCTGTATGTTTAAGTTGAAAGACAGACCAAAAAGGCATGGTTGTGTTTGGAAGTCTGAGGAGTTTGTGACAGCTTGCGAAAAGAAATACAGCGAAGACATGAAACGCAGAGCGTGAAAATCATTAGCAATTAATATTTGAGGGAACAGTGGAGAAATAGCGTCGTTAAACAGCGGTTTAATAATTCATTCTATAAACAAGAAAGTCTCTGACTTCCTTAATAATTTAGACGTAAGCTAATGTTGATTTATTCAGGAAGGTCGGTGCCACCAGGGCCGCCTCGAGTCCTCGCATTTGAATTAAAGTAGGACAGTAGCGGGCGAGGCTGTAATAACATTTGTATAATTTTATTATTGCTCTGGGCTCAGTTCATTTCCTCCTCCAGTAGCAGCGTGAAATTGTTTGATTCTCCAAAGCGCCTTGAGTTGCCCACTCTGGGCTCGCCTCATGCTACAGGAACAGGAAGGAACGCGACATTCTCACACTCTCACAACACACACACACGCACAACATCGGGCAGGCAGTGCCATGAGACAATCCTGAAAGATTGATATACACAAACAAATATGAGTGCTAATGAAAGGTTGCATGCATACACACACACACACACACACACACACACACGCACGCACGCACGCACACACACACACACACACACACACACACACACAGCCCTGACTTAACTTACAATGTACATATTAGCTCCATAATATTGTATTCCTGCTTACACACACACACACACACATACACACACACACACAAACACACACACACAAACACACACACACACACACACACACACACACACACACACACACACACACACACACACACACACACAAACACACACAGTCCTGCTTTAACTTACGATGTACATATAAGCTCCATAATATTGTATTCCTGCTTACACACACTACGATGAGCCACCTGAACTACAGAAAAGGGAATTATACAAAGATGCTGTTTGTGGACTACAGTTCAGCATTTAACACAATAATTCCCTAAACACTCACCTCTAAGTTGGAGGTCCTGGCCGCTGTGCCAATGGATCTCTAACTTCCTGACAGACAGACCACAAGCCATACAGGTGGGAAAACACACCTCATCCACCCTCACCCTCAGCACTGGAGCTCCCCAGGGTTGTGTTCTGAGCCCCTTGCTGTACTCACTGTACACATACGACAGTGTGGCCACTTCCAACTCCACCACCATCATCAAGTTTGCTGATGACACTGTTGTGCTGGGCCTGATCTCCAACAACGACGAGTCGGCCTACCTACATGAGGTTAACAACCTGGAGAGATGGTGCCATGAGAACAACCTTCTCCTGAACGTCAGCAAGACTAAGGAGTTGATAGTGGACTTCAGCACGAAGCAGGAGCAGTCATACCAACCGCTAAACATAAACAGGATCCCAGTATAGAGAGTGGACAGTTTCCGGTACCTAGGTGTTCACATCACACAGGACCTGTCTTGGTCCTGTCACACCAACACCCTGGTGAAGAAGACCCGGCAGCGTCTGTACCATCTGAGAAGCTTAAGGGACTTTAAACTACCCCCTAAATGCTAAAGACATTTTTTCACTTGTACCATTGAGAGCGTTCTGACGGATAGCATCACTTCCTGGTTTGGGAACAGCACCATGCAGGACAGACGAGCCCTCCAGAGGGTGGTGCGTTTAGCTAAATGTACCATCCACACCGAGCTCCCTGACCTGCACTCGGTGCTGGACCAGAGCCAGGAAGATTGTGAAGGACCTCAGCCATCCCAACAATGGACTCTTTTTTTTGTTGCGTTCAGGGAAATGTCTCTGCTCCCTGAAAGTGAACACATAGAGAATGAGGAGAAGCTTCTTCCCGCAGGCCATTCGGAGTTTGAACCTGGAAACACCCAGGATCTAAAAGCTGGTCCACTCTCTCCATCATCACACTTTAACCTCTGGACTGTCACTTTAGCTCTGGACTCGCACAGCACAGTGCACTTTATACCACACCACACCGCACAAGGTTACTTTATACCACACCACACCGCACACGGTCACTTTATACCACACCACACCGCACACAGTCACTTTCAGGACAATCACATCAACCACCTTATGTGATTACTGTTTACTGTACATAAGCATACCTTGTATTCATAAGCATACCTTGTATATACACATTTTCCTCATATATATCTTTGTATCTTTATATCTTAATATATTTTATATTTTGTATAAAGCATTTCACTGCATGTCGTACTCTGTCTGTATGTGTATGTGACAAATAAAATTTGATTTGATTTGATTTGAGACACATACACACACACACACACACACACACACACACACACACACACACACACACACACACACACACAAACACAAACAGTTCTGAATTAACACACAGTGTACATATAAGCTCCATAATGTTGTATTCCTGCTTACACACACACACAAACACACACACACACACACACACACACACACACACACACACACACACACACACACACACACACACATACATTTATACATTTATTATTGTAAGACCCCTTAGTATTCTTTCACTCCCTTAGTAAGTCAATGTGAAGAGAATGACACTGAGATCCTGTCATCCTGCTGCGTTGGTAAATATTTTAGTGTAGCCTTTGAGAACACTGCAAAAATAAATGTATTCATTAGAGGCAAGAACCTGAATGAGTTGGAGTGAAGTGTGTTGAGATGGCGACCTAATTGAATACTCTAAAACCCCAAATATGGAGTAAAACTCTTCAGAGAATGCTCTTAGAGGACATCACATCATACCAACAGTACATCGTGACATGACATGATGGTATGATGTGGCATGTGGTAAAATCGTTTTTGCAATTTGACCAAATTATTTGTATTAATATATTTATTTAACATTACAACAGTTTTGAAATCTGTTTATAGTTGCATTTAAAATCAATTTTAGTTAGTTACGTCTTTAACTCTGACACTGGTGACTAATTATTTAAAAATAAGTCTATGTGGACTGTCTATACAAACGATAATGTATGATAATAACCTGCACCCAGAGGGAAAAAGAAAGAAAGTACTTGGCTTTGATTTGATTAAGAAAAATCTCTGATGGCTACTTACTGTATTTATTTCCTCAAATGTCACTATATAATATATAGATAATATCAATGATAAATTGTAAGTGAAAAAAAGAAAGATATAAAATTTCTTATGGTTCATAAATGGATCCTAATAGATCTTTGAAACTGACGTTTAAAGCTACACTACATGCAGCTCTGTACTGAAATGTACATATTACAGCTACAAAAGCTATATCCTTAAGGAAATTACCCAAATGTCCAATTTTCTCTGAGAATAAATATGCAGTTGAGTGTGGGTGTGTTTTCTATCTACTTAACCATTCATTTTCAGAGACATGAAATAAATGTAAACAATCCTCAATGGAATTTAATTTATTATTTAATTTGAATGAATAAAAATGTGCAATAAAACTAAAGGCTACTTTTTATTCCTGAATCATTAATAAAGAAATCAATGTACAGTACATTTGTGTGCTTAAAAAATATAACTAGATAATTAGTCACTAAAAATAACTAATAATATCTTTAAAAATAGGCTCAATATTTTTAAAATTAAGAAACATAAATAGGTTGGATTATGTTCATGACTTTATTGTCATGGTCAGATTATGTGTATAGTGACAATGAAATAATAATACAATCTGCAGTTGCATTGAAACCTTTGTAACTTCAAATAGAGCTCCAAAGGGGTTAAAATGCCTGACTCCCACAATCTCCACATTATAATGTGATCACATGACCAACTTGCACAGATTAGAACTCTTTTTGTATAAGCAATGCAAGTGAAATTAATCACGTTTTTTAAAAAGATTGCATATGTGCACTAGTAACTAGTAACTGTGAATAAAATGAATGTGTTCCAGTAGACATCATCAATATTCCTACACCATAAAACACAAGTAAGGGTCAATAAAGTAAAAGGGAAGAACTATACATGGAACTTTAGAACATGAAAGGTCGTGAAAGGTATAATAAGGTATTATAGTATATAGGGTTTTACTATATTAGACATAACAGGGGTTTATACATGATTTAAAATAAAACACAAAAAATTCAAGATGAACACGGAAACATACTGTAACAGTTTCAAATTATGCTATGAATAGAGAGAAGGAATGTATGATGCTGAGACAGTTTGGATGCCATATTTTTACAATTAAAATAAAAACTTGCTAATTGTTTTAGGAAGTACACTGTGGATCAGTATTTCTGTTTTAACCATATAGTTTTTTACCAGGTGCTGTATGTCAATGATATAAGAGTCTAGAACACTGCTTTCTGCTGACTAGAACAGAAAAATTGATTTGTTAGTCTTTAAGTTTGTTGCTTGTTGTTTTCTTTTTCATACTCTGGAACTAAATCTATCAGCAAACAAGTTTAGGCGTTATTAGCATGTGCACGGTGCACCTGAGTCCACCCAGGGCTCTATGGCAGGATGGGGGTGGAGACTATGTGATTGGCCTCCTCCTGAGACTTACCGCCACCTACCGCTTTCTCCAAATCCGACTTCCGCCTTCCCCCCAGGAGCCCCGAGACATATGGCAAGGCAAGCAATGCAAATTAGTGCAACTAAAGTGTGATGAAAGACATTTGTTTTGCTTAACCATTGCTCTGTTGCTAGCAAAAAGACCCAAAGCTGAGGTCAGAGTCAATGACGAAACAATCACTTCAATATGTAATCGAATTTCCTTTAGCAAAGGACGTAGCTAAGTTTGTAGTGACAGTCAATTTCGGTTAGTTTGGTTATTCTGGTTGAATTGTGGTTCTCTAATACATGAATTGGAACTTGAGGAGCTCTCGGTTATGGTTGGTGTGATATTTGATTGCCCCCCCGACCCCTGGAGAAGCTAATAAGTGGTCACAGGAGGCAACCAGAAGAGAATCTTCTCCGTTTGGGAATGGCCTCGTTGTGTTATTAGGAAAACGTTTGTTATCACCGCCCTCTAGGGGAAAGCACATAATAGGATTACATTTTATTAGAGCCTCTGAGCTTCTCATAGCTTTCCCTGAAATTCTCCTTCTTCGTTTTTGATTGTAGTGTCACCACGTCCTGCGCTGGCGGGTATCGAGGGCGTATTGGATAGTAATGACATTTGAATATCCCTAGTTCAGTTCACTTTGCTTATGAGAGTTAGTGTTGAAATTCTATTGACATTTCCATGAAAGTTAAACTTAGGTTGCATAGATACTTTCAATTTTTTTGGGAAGGCATCATAGCAATAATGATACCGATAATAACGGCAAAATGTATGCCATAAAACGTACTATTTAGCGAGCATTTAGCTAGTTATGTTTTTAATGGTTTTAATTGGAGACGGTTGATCTGCTGTGGCAACCCCTAACGAGAAGAAGAAGAAGTATCTAGCTTGTTTTAAACAATTTAACAAAGTGCAATAGCTAGATACATATGTTACCTTTAACGTTTTTAAAAATACAACAGAAAAAAGTCATTGTTTTTATTGCGGCAACATTCTTCGTTCTTAACGTCCAACAACTTTCTCCTCAAGAACAGTTCAGAAGGTTCTCTCTATATATTGTTTTCTCACATAGCCATGGTGGGCTCCAGGATTGATTGCTGTTCTGTACAACTTTATGTCCTGGTCCTGTGTTTTATGTTACAGAAGTATTATCAGTTCATGTTGTAGGAACATGCTGTACTAACTTTCATATTTTTGGACGAAGCACAGTTCAAGGTCTGCTTTGCTCTGATTGCTCTGATAATGAATCCTGAAATACTTCCAGATAACTGTCATTTTGTTATTTATTCATTTATTAGCATGGGAACATACGGTATGAGTTGTTAGTATTGACGCATTTCAATGCTATTTCAAGTTCAAGTGCAAGTATAGGGAAATGAGCAGCCCTTGTATTGATGCCATTTCTCACCAAATATCCTGGACAGACTGATGATGCTTCCTTGTTTCCTTCCACCAAATTTCTATGATATATAAAAGTCCATGATATATTTATATATAATACATAATCTCAAAATCCATGTGCCTTCACATACAATCAATATTAAAGCTTGTTCTCTTGCAGGTCGTTACGGATGTAAAACCCCCTACCAGGTACTGTTCCAATGTAGCATTTTCTAAAATTACAGAGTGAACAATACATAATCAAATTAATACCTAATTACATTTTTAAAAACCTTAATTTGCATACAAGACAAAGCTAAATTTACTCCATCACAAAAAAACAAGAACCCACAATTTATTTCCCAACTAACTTGATACAGACGAAAAGTAACTGGCTTCATCATTGTTCATTCCATATTTAATAAAAATCAGACGTTTGATTTTTGATTCAACAAAATATTTTAAATAATAAACAAATTAAAAGGGAATAAACAAAAATGATGGGACCCTTAAGCTAATATTGTGTTGCACAACCTTTAGAGGAAATCACTGCAAACAAGCAATTTCTTCAGCTGTCAGTGAGAATTGTGCAATTTTTCTAGAGAAAAACAGTCTCAGGACTACAGTTTGCATCTGATCACCATCACTGCAACCCCAACATCGTTTATCTGTAATAAATGGACATTCGGTGCAACCCAGATGATGACTGGTTTCCTCTTGTGTCTGGTTTCTCTCAAGATTGCTTCCTTATGCCATCTCAGGGAGTTTTTCCTTGCCACACTTGCCACCAGCTCACTCATCAGGGACAAACTTACACTTATAAAGAACATCTTATTAATTTATGATCACCACATTATTTGTGTCGAGCTGCTTTGAGACAATGTTCATTGTTAAAAGCGCTATACAAATACAAATTAATTGATTTGAAATAAATAGCCTGGCCCGATCTTCACACCAAGGCCTTTCATTGGTGTCCTACCTGAATCAATCCAACTCTTACAGTTTTTCTCAGTTGCTTTGGACCGTTTCTCAGATCAGAAATGAAATTCTCAAAACGAACTGGTTTTACCTCCACATCATGAAAGCAATTTCTTGGTGCTTTGAACAAATTGCGAATGCTTGTGTACATTCATTTAATCAATGTTCAATCATCTGCAGTTTCCTACATTATCAGTTGTTGTCATATTGATCAAAATATATTCTACTGGTTTCACCTGAATAGTCTCAACCCCAAGTCATAAGTTTTTAAACACTTATTCAATGAACTGATGCTGAGATGTTTTGGGGGTTAAAACTATTCAGGTGAAACCAGTATAATATACTTTGATTAACATGACCATAAACATCTGATAATGTAGGAAACAGCAGACACTCGTACACAATCCATTAAATGAATGTAGAAAAGCATTCGAGATTTGATCAAAGCAACATGAAATATTTTTATGATGAGCACAAATGACTAAATGAGGTGGAGGTTGAACAAGTAGTTTTGAGAATTTTATTTCTGATTTGAGATACGCTCCAAAGCAACTGAGAAAAACAAAAATATTCTTAGTTCTGTGTTTTGCTCTGTAAGTTTATGCTCACCAACTGAATGTTTACAAGGATCACCATTTACATTAGGAAGTAGTGAAACTGCCCCTTCATACAGTCAGCATGACTAAACATTGTAACAATCATGTTTGTGATCAATGACAAAAAAAACTTGTCATTCTGATGGCAATGAGTGAACTGAGGATTTTGAAAAAAATCCAATGTGTTGTGCTGTTTGTACAAATTGTTTTGAGAATTGATGATTCAAGAAATGCTTCAAAGCAACTGAGAAAAACTGTAATACCATCATTATGACACCACGACTATAGAAACCATCAATATTATAGATAAACAAGAATCTCATAGAATAAGAATGAATGTCATCACTAAAGCAAGAAACCCAATGAACACAATTTAACACGTCTCCTTTCACTGTAGCCGCAGCTGCACCTCACGCATACATCATCTCTAACAGAAGCATCGAAATTTACCTCAGAAAATGAACCCTGGGTTTTCAGTGTATTACGGTATTTCTGTGGATTTCAAATGAAGGCAAACTGTCTGTTTTTCAAATTCTACAGGAAAGAAAGTGCAAATGTATAAATAGTTCTTGAAAAAACTCAACAATTGTTTTGACCTGTTTGGTCCACCTTTCCAAACAATGTCCAGCTTTTCTTGAAAAGTCCATCTCAGAAATGTCCTTGTATCAGTACCAGTATCTGCAACCAAATCAATTTCTTCTCTGTAAGTCATTTTTTATGAAAAGCTATTTTTTAAATTCACTCAGATACATATTTAAGCTTGCGCAGTTTGCTACAAATGCGGGTTGCGAGCTCTGACTTGTGTGCTCTCTGACCGTCCAATCAAAGGACGTGAAAATGTAATTGTACACCTACTAGATGGCCCTAGATTCAGCAACTTGCAATCCACATTTCTGATAGTGAAATGTTTACGGCAGATACCTTTGACCAGAGCGACATGATGTGACAGCTGAAATCTGATTGAATAGAAACTCTAACTTAAACAAACACTCCAGGAAGCAAAGCAAGTAAGAGAAACACTATGAAATAAAGAGAATGGACTATTTATTAATAATGGACTTATTTAATACATATTCATGGAGAATTATATTACAGCATAAGTCAGTGATTCTAATGAGAGTCTAGGCCAGAGAAGGCCTTGCTGACCCTGATGGCCCTCCACTAATCAGATTCTTTTCTGTAAAATCAATTGATTTTTTTGCATTTGTGAATGTGTTTTGCCAGAAAGCTCCAGTTTTGCTGATGTTGTATCTGTGATGATCGCAAATGTTGAGCTATTTTATGAGTCGCTCAGCAGCTCCTACCACAAGTGACTGTAAAAGACTGTAGACTCACTCTCCACTGTTCTGTATTGTTTTAAAGTCTATAATCACAATCTTGATATCACCCAAACAAGGATGGGTTCCCCTTTTGAGTCTGGTTCCTCTTAAGGTTTCTTCCTCATAACATCTAAGGGAGTTTTTTCTCTCCACAGTCGCCACGGCTGCTCATCAGGGATAAACACACATCATTCACCTTAACTGTTCAATTCTGTAAAGCTGCTTTGAGACAATGTCTGTTGTGAAAAGTGCTATAGAAATAAACTTGACTTGACTTGACTTTTGTCTCATCATTCTCCCAAAAGCCTTCTGGTTCGTCAATATGCATTTCAGCGACTTCCACTCTGGATTTTTTTTTTTTATGTTTTTCTTCTAAAAGTGTTGTCCTCCTGGGTCCTCTTCCCTAAAGCTCACTGCTGTTCACAAGAGCGACTCATGGTGCGATCAGGCTCTGCTGTGTTTCCTAATAATATCTGAAGTCAAAGGAACATCAAAAGATTTGAGAATTTTATGACTTTACCTTTAAAATACCTGTTTATTATTTTCTTTCTGATCTTCTCAGATAAGTCTCTCTTTTGTACTGGTCAGGTATTTAAGCCGCTGGCCCATGACCTTTTTGTTTGTTTGATGTTTTTTAAATGTTCTACTCAATCAAAAATCAAAAGAGAAGGTTTTTTTTTTTTAATCTATGGAATAACAACAATGGATATTTCAGAGAAAATTGTATGGGTGATTGGGGGTTCATGAAGGGCTACCAAGAAGTTTGTCTACATCTGTAGAACTCCAAATGATTACTAGAGTTTGTAACAATGAAATTAATACATGTCTTCTGACCAATCCAATCCAAGCATTCAACAGTGCCATGATATATCTAAAAAAAATCCTTTATTTAATGATTTTGTTTGTTTTTTTGCTTTGCTTTTTTTTAAATAGTACAATGAAATTCTTGTCCACAGCAAGAGCACACATGCTACAGATTTGCTAGACAGCAATTAGGTTGGAAAACATTCAAGTATTCATTTAAAATAAACAATGTTATATTACAAAAAGACCCAAGCTGGGTCTAATTCTTTCATTGCATAGCAAACTGGATTACAAGCAATGGCAAAGATTTGAATGTAGAACCATATGGACAAAAGCATTAATAGGTCATAGGTCAAATAAATATGTTGCCGTTGTGAAAAAGAAAAATTGGAGAAACTTTACAAAGTATATCAGTTTTTAGTTCTTTTTTTTTTACATACCAAAGTCAGGGTTAGTTTTCCGTAAATAATAAAAAAAAAAACCCAGCTGAATTTAGCTATAACTTTACAATGTTCTCATGTGTAACTGCTGTGAACCTGCTTTCATTTTTCCTCTATAGTCTGGGAATTTATAATAACATGATGGAGCATCTTCCATAATTCACCCTAATAACAGCATAATTTGTCTCCTTCACATAAGCTGAGGTCAATTATGGAAAGCTTAGAGTGATCCAATAATTTTCGCCTGAAGGGCTTTTCAAAGGGTGTGGAAGGAGACGCTGGTTTGGCCCATTTTCAGAGATTATATCATGGTAGCAGTGGTTTAACCCCTTGAACTTCCAAGATCTTGGTGGATCAAAGCTTACATTCCAAAACTCTAGCGCTGTCTTTGTATATACAGTGCATTGCCTGCTTGATTCACTGTAATGACTCAGTGATTCATTTGAATTGACTGACAGGCATGCTTTCAAATGGTATGAAATTACAGGAATAATACAAGTCAGTCATCATGTACCATTTATTTTTTTGCTTGTATGGTTTGGCTCCACTTTTCCTGATACCCAAACGGACATACTTCATTATACCAACCTATTTCCAGATATTCATAATAACAGTATTGTACCCTGTTCCAGTGGCATTGATTACAGGCCCTTACTTTACAGGATCTTACTGGTCAGGCCAGGATTTTATTGAGCTGCCCTATGGTTTCTCTTCTGCACGTTCCCTCAAATAATGACTCTGTTCTCATGGCCATGCTGGCCCAGAACAATTTACTCTTTTACTGTGACCAGGTCCAGAACAATTTATCCCTAGGTGTTGTGTTCTTTCTTTTTTTTTTTTTTCCAGCTCTAAAATTCAGTGTGCAGTCTATTCATTATATAAGCATAACGTTTAAGTATTGACTTAATACATTAATTATTTATAATTATTTAATTAATCAATTATCCTACAACCACAAGTGCAAAAATAAAGAAAGTTCTTCTCTAGTGAAGCATTTCTTCCATCATGGACCATGTGGTCTATTCCAGGATGACTCCGCCCCATCTACAGGTCACAAGGACTCCTTAAAAGCTAATGAACAGACAAAATTCGCAACCAAATTGAACACCATTGAGAAATGTTGAGGTTCTGTCTTACATGCATGGTCTAATATTCTTCTTCTGGAAGATTTAATATTCATGATTCTGGAACAGAGCCAGTATAGAGATTTCTAGAATTTGTGCTAAGGATTCAATTCAATGTAGTTTATTTTTATTTGTGGAACGCATTTAACAATGGACATTGTCCCAGAGCAGCTTTACATAAAGAGATAAAGAGGTTATAAAGTTGGATTGTATAAAAATCCATGGATAGAAATTCTGGGAAATCAATACTAATACATGAATAGACAATGAAAAAATACTCCTTAGTGTGTTTTAGTGTGTGTGTGTGTGTGTGTGTGTGTGTGTGTGTGTGTGTGTGTGTGTGTGTGTGTGTGTGTGTGTGTGTGTGTGTGTGCACGCAAGGTGCTCGGTAATGAACTGGTGTCCTATTCCAAGTGTTTTCCTGTCTCGCACCCAGTGTTCCAGGATTAGACTTTGGATTTACCACTGACCAAGTGGTTAAGGTGCATTTCTAAAAGAAACCAGATTATTAACTTTATGAAGACAAACCTCACATGAACATGAGCATGTGAACTGTTTCTTTTTAAAGCAATCAGTATGGCATGCATTAGAACCCTGGAATAACACCACAGGCTTGGGTTTGAAAAAAAAAAAAAAAACTAAAAAAGCCGGCATTCCTTCCCATGATGCAAAGTTCCACCAGCATCTGCATGATTTCATGTACCTTTAAAAAGTGCAGCGTTGCTGCTCAGGGCAAGCCACATCTGCAAGCCATCGGACTCATGCGTCCACCATAACATTAATCAGACGGAGAGTTCTGCAGCTGTGCAGTGCCAATCCAAGGAAAACAAGCTCTCCGTTGTCTTAGACTTCAAAATACACAAAGTCATTGCACGTCTCTTGTAAAACTTTCCAGCGCTGCTCCAGATCTGAACACACGCACCCGTTCTTTTTTGGTAGCGCAATCAGAGTAAGGAGGGGGTCGGGGTTTGAAATGTTGGCTCGGAGGCTTTCAAGCTGCCAAGAATTTGGTTAAGTCTTTAGCGCCAAAGAACTGCACGTTTTCAAATAAATGGTAACTATTAAGTCATCAAGATTTCATGCTTAAAGATCTCAAGCTGTGGCTGATTTCTTACTTCCAACAGACTGCATTACTAGGAGTATTTGTCACTTATTGTGGATTTTCTTTTCTTTTTTTTTTTTATGTACCTGAAGAAGCAGAGGGTCCTAAAGACTTCTTTGTGTGGGAAAACTTCCAGGTGTTGCAAAGCAATTCGATGAAAATCAACCAATCCGAATCCACAACTTAAAAGGGCTGTGGTGCAAACTAAGTTTTGTTTAGTGTATACTATAAAAGAGAGAGACCCAAACTAAAGCCTGGGGGCCAAAGTTGGCCATGCCATGGATTAGAAGAGGGAAAAAATGCCATTTGGAAAAACTTTTGAAAATTGAAGACCAGCTTCATGTCTCTCATTAGAGGTCACTGAATATCTGTATGAGGCATTGAATCCAATTTATTGTACAATAAAGAGGATAGAAAATTGTTTTTCATTGTACAATATTTCAACTAACTAGAACTAAATAAAATGGTTCGTTTAGTAGGATACAAAGTCACGTTTTCTATGTATTTAATTGAAAATATTAAGAAATCATGAATGATGGGAAGGATAGCAACTTTAATTTTACAGGAATGTTTGGTACAATGCATTTGTTTTTTGGCCCTGAGCCAAATTAGATTTTTGACCCTTTATATGAAACAGTTTGATCTTCTGTGCAATAAAATGTACAAAAGTGGACAGTATTAATTCTTGTGTCTTTTATATATATATACATTTTTATAGAATATATTCCAAAGGTTTTAACTTTAATTAGATTCAAAACTTTATTCTCTATGCTATATTATTATCATCATTATTATTATTATTATAATGTTTATTCATAAAAAAAATGGAAATCATAAAAATCACACCAAAATATTATTAATTATTTGCGACCCCTCTGCTAATCTGCAAAGCAGTTCATCCAGATGACCGAGTGCATGTCATATTCATAAAAATGGGATGAAAATAAATAGGCTAATTGTAGACTGTAATAAAGCCTATGCACCTGTTTGCAGGCCGATGAGAAATGGAAAAATTACACCGCGTGTCCCTGCAGGACATTCATCATACACACACTGCAGTGTTTCTGAACGTACACACAGCCGGTAGCACATTATTAAACTCGCTCGCACTCCCAAGATTATGATTGTCTTGATCCTGAGTAAAACGAACAAAAACAGCTGCATTCCTGACCTGAAAACTTAAACGTCTTCACTCTGTATCATCCAAAACATTAAAACTACCCACCTGATAGCATGTAGATTTCTTTTTATTGTGGCCAAAAAAGAGGCATGGACTGAACAAGAGTGTGAACTTATGGTGTGCTTTGGGATCTGGCAACCCTGTGAAGGGGGTCTGGTTGTTAAGGTGGGGCCTCCATGGATTAAATCCAGCATGGGTCAACACTGAGACTGACCACTCTGAAGCTACACAGCCCAATCCACAACAAGCTGTGATGCCAGCATTACCTTATTAAAAATTTGTGCCACATTATAGTGCTCCTAACCAACTATTGCTCCTCACATTCACCAATGAGCCTTGTGTGCTCACAATCCTGTTGCTGGTTCACATTTTTGCTTGGCGATAACCAGTGCATACCAGAAACACTTCACAAGACCTGGTGATTTGGAGAAGATCTCACCCAGTCATCTTGCCATTTCAATTTGGTCCTTGCCAAAATGCTCAAACATGCTATTTTTTCCTGCTTCCAGCACATCAACTTCAAGAACAGACTGCTTACTTGCTGACTAATATCTCCAAATGCTTTACCACTGTAACGAGAGGTATGTCAGTGTCTTCACTTCACCTCTGAGGATTAAACACACTGATGTGCTCGGTATCTCTCAAAACATTTCATGTCATCGTGATTTTGTTGTCATGTAAATCAAGGAGACTGGACAGAGAGTGAATTTTGAAGCTTTGAAGGCAATATGAGAGATATTTTATTATTTTGATATATATACGGTATTTCATGGACTCATCTTAAGTATCTCACAAAAGTGAGTAGACCCCTCACATTTTAGTATTTCTTTTCATGGGACAATACTATAGAAATGAAACTTGGATATATTTTAGAGTAGTCAATGTGCAGGTTGTGTAGCAGTACAGATTTACTGTCCTCTGAAAATAACTCAACATACAGCCATTATTGTCTAAATAACTGGCAACAAAAGTGAGTACACCCTCAGTGACAACAGCTGTAGGTCATGTATCCATGCAAAGTCCCATATCCTATTCATCAAAATGTGGTGCTGGATGTTCATTATGGCACCTCATAGCAAAGACTCTTTAAAGATTTGAGAATTACACTTGTTGCCCCACACAAAGATGGCTAAGGCTATAAGAAGATCGAGTTACAGTTCAGTGGTCAGGGTCTTACAGAGGTTTTCCAAGAAGAGTACCACTCGGAACAGACCTCACAAGGGTTAACCAAAGAAGTCGAGTCCTCGTGCTGTGCGTCAAAAAACAGATGCATGAGTGCTGCAGCATCGCTTTAGAGGTTGCAGAAGTAAAATGTTAACTTGTCATTGTTCAGACCATACACCACACACTATAAACAATAAATGGCCAATTATGTCTCCAGACCTAAACCCTGTTTGGGTTGATGTGGGGCGTCCTCAAGCGGAAGGTGGAGAAGCGTCATGCGTCATTATGGAGGAGTGGAAGGGGATCCCAGCAACAACCTGTGCAGCTCTTTTAAACTCCATCCCCAGAAGGATTAAGGCATTTGCTGAAATGTGAGGGGTGTACTAACTTTTGTGAGATACTGTATATATGACATTATATACTATCTTTAATATTACAGGTAGTATATAATATTACAATATTACATTATATTATAATATTACAAGGAAGTAATTTGTGTGAAATGTTGAACATACATTAAAGTATTATACATATTTTCATATTTTGGGGGGATGTTTCACACCATTAAATCTTTAACATTTTAAGAAGATAATTTTGATATTTGAATGAAGCTGTGTACCCAAGAATATTCTCCGTATGACACATATGTATATTATTATATAGTATATACTATACTACACTGTACTATACTGTACTATACTGTACTTTACTATACTATACTTTACTATACTTTACTATTCTGTACTATACTATACTTTACCATATTATACTTTACTGTGCTATACTATTCAATACTATACTATACTTTACCATACTGTATTATACTACACTATACTACACTATACTATACAATACTATGCTATACTATATTATACTTTACTATACTATACTTTACTATTCTGTACTATACTATACTTTACCATACTGTATTATACTACACTATACTACACTATACTATACAATACTATGCTATACTATATTATACTTTACTATACTATACTTTACTATTCTGTACTATACTATGCTATACTATACTATACTTTACTATTCTGTACTATACTATACTTTACCATATTATACTTTACTATAATATACTATACAATACTATACTTTACCATACTGTATTATACTACACTATACTACACTATACTATACTATACTTTACTATACTTTACTATTCTGTACTATACTATACTTTACCATATTATACTTTACTATAATATACTATACAATACTATACTTTACCATACTGTATTATACTACACTATACTACACTATACTATACTATACAATACTATGCTATACTATATTATACTTTACTATACTATACTTTACTATTCTGTACTATACTATACTTTACCATACTATATTATACTATACTATACTTTACTATACTATACAATACTATGCTATACTATACTGTACTGTACTTTACTATACTATACTTTACCATACTATATTATACTATACTATACTTTACTATACTATACAATACTATACAATACCATACTTTACCATACTGTATTATACTACACTATACTACACTATACTATACAATACTATGCTATACTATACTGTACTTTACTATACTATACTTTACTATTCTGTACTATACTATACTTTACCATACTGTATTATACTACACTATACTACACTATACTATACTATACTATACTATACTTTACTATTCTGTACTATACTATACTTTACCATATTATACTTTACTGTGCTATACTACACTATACTTTACTATACTATACAATACTATACTATACTTTACCATACTATACTTTACTGTGCTATACTATACTATACTTTACTATACTGTATTATACTACACTTTACTATACTATACAATAATACTATACCATATAATACTATACTTTACTATACTATACTATTCTGTACTATACTATACTTTACCATACTAAACTTTACCATACTATACTTTACTGTGCTATACTTTAAAATACTATACTATACTATACTATACTATACTATACTATACTATACTATACTAGAGTGGTCTGTTTGAACTTCCTCACTGATTTTAGACTTTGGTTAAGACTGGTCCAGATTTGTATATTTTTACACTCTTAATATTGACCAGCAGGGGGCAAAAGAGAAAGAGAGAAATAAAAGATAGCTGGAGTAGAGTAGTGGAGCTGAGTGTGGTGGTGGTGGTGGTGGTGGTTACGGGGTTGTGAAGGGATTGAGGGAGGATATGCAGTGAAACAAATCTGATGGACTGAGCGTGAGATAATGAAGTTCACTCCATCCTGTCATTCTGTATTTATGTCCAAGGAAAAAAAAAAGAATGCAACATTAAATGAGGAATTTATTTATAGAGATTAAGTCAAAGTCTCTCTCTCTCTCTCTCTCTCTCTCTCTCTCTCTCTCTCTCTCTCTCTTTCTCTTTGGGGAATAAAAGCGCATCTCAACCTTCTCAAGCAATGTTTAGGTTTGTACCCGAGCTTTATGTATATAGATATTTTTGTTCTTTATTTTAAAAGCTATAGTTATAATCCTGTGCTACATTTTTCTTTTTTTTCTCTCTGGCCCTGAATCTCTCCATCCATTTTGCTGTTCATCGCCTGCGGCTACGCGGCATCCGAACTAATCATGGCGATTAAAATCGGCTTTGCTGCGGGAGAGGAGGAGGAGGAGGAGGAGAAGGAAAGAAGATGAAGAAGAGGAGGAGGAGGAGGGAAAACACGGGCAAGTCGTAGGCAGACAGGCACGCAGGGGGAAAAAACAGCAGTGTCTTTAAGCCATTTAGCGTTCAAATATACAAATATATAAAAGGAGGGGGAAAGGGTTTGTTCTGGGTCCAGCCTGCTGCTGCTCTGAGCGCTCGCCAGGAGCGGTTTTTTTATCCTCTTGTATTTTTTCAGACCGGGCTTACAGACATGAGCTAATTGTATCCTGGACTTTTTTCTTCTTTCTTTCTTTCTTTTTTGCCTGGAGGGGTTTTGGAGCCCCGGAGCGACTCTCCCTCTGTATTAGGGCTCCGCGAGTTCTCCGGCACGCTGCTGCATTTCTCGGCGGCGCGGCGCGGCACGGCGCGGGCAGTGGAGGCACCAGCGCGCAGGGCCGACACCAAGCAAACACGGGGGAGAGAAACACAGACCCGGGTGCAAAAAAAACAAAAACTTTTTTTCCAGATGTTCCAGGTAAGAGGGCGAATTTTTCTCCTCTTTTTTTTTTTTGCTTTAGTTTGGACGCGTAAAGGCGCGGCCGCTTTTACGCATGAACCGCGCACAGCACTTCTAACGCGACAAAAAGGAAAAAAAAAAAAGATTACGAAACATTGAATTACTTCCTGCTTCTCTGAACCGGATATTTTTACACACACACAGACACAGACACACACACACACACACACACACACATATGTGTATATTACCCCCGACGTTTCCATTGCGCTTATTTCGTTTTGCGTCCCAAACCCACTTTTACTCCTGTACTAAGTAGCGCCCAAACCGAACAACGCAGGTTCCTGTAATAACCATAGGTGGCGTAGGTTGCACTTTCTCTGCTTTTGGAGTCATTCTGGACCATGTGCCAGGTTGTTCCCCGGCTCCAGGTTTCGGTTTTCTCCAGACTCGTCGCGTAAAAGGCGCCATTGTGGAGCTCTTGAGCCCCCCGGGGAACGAGCGCGCTTCCTCTGCGCCCCTGCTCCTTCAGTCCTTCAAGTCAATCGCAGCTTTTGTGCTCTCACACTCCCGGTTTCTGTCTTCCAGACCTTTAACCGATCAGTGTACACTCAAAAGTAGAGCAAATGATCAGTCCTGACTGTGTGTGTGTGTGTGTGTGTGTGTGTGTGTGTGTGCGTGTGTGTGTGTGTGTGTGTGTGTGTGTGTGTCTTGAATAGTGAGGAGAACTTTTTCTACTTTATTCAGACATTTCCTGGGTTTTTTTGTGCTCAGATTCTCTTACTTCTCAGTGTGCCCTCAAGGGAACTTTATTGAAATACATGTGTTCCTGTGACACATAATGTCTCCGATTTCCTTTACAACCAGTATTTCTGGTCATGTTAATCCTGGATCTACTGGATTCTTCTTAATGGTAATTTTGTGTATCCATGTACAGATTTTACATTATAAACATTCTCAGTGTTCCTGTACACTCTAAAATCCAAGGGTCCTGAAAGATCTTGAATCGGTTCTCCTGATCGTCTCCTTGGCAGAACCTATAAATGTAATTGCAAGAACCTTTTCAACATAATTCGAGTAGAACCTGGATTTTCTTGTTTCCAACCCACACACTGGTTCTACTTGATTTTCTATTGGAAAATGTGATGTTTAATGGGTTTTTCAGATTGTCACACTGGTGTAACCCTTAAAATGTGCCCCACAAACCTTAATGAGGCAGAACTAGTTCTTAAAAGGACACTGAGGAAAGAAATAATTTTTTGATCGAATTCGATTTTGTTCGTTTGTATTTTTCAGGATTTCTCAGGATATCTTTGGTTTATGGTTTTATTTGTATCTCAGGAATATTCCTAGCAGATCTCTAGAGCTTCTCTAGATTATTTTACTGGTGAAACCATTCAAAGTTCTAGGATTCTTACTGGGACATAAACATTGCTAAAATAGGGCACTAACCCCAGCAGAACCCCGTCAAAGTCTCTCTCTCTGGGGTTCTGGGAAAAATGGTACTTTTGTTAGTCACATTTATTTAAAGATACTGGAAGATTTTTTTATAAGTGTTCCAAAGATAAAAAAAAATAAAAGGTTCCTGGAAGATCTTGAATCGGTTTTCCTGACCATCTCCTTGGCAGAACCCGTAAATGTGCTTGCAGGAACCTTTTCAACATAATTCGAGTAGAACCTGGATTTTCTTGTTTCCAACCCACACACTGGTTCTACTGGATTTTCTATTGGAAGATGTGATGTTTACTGGGTTTTTTCAGATTGTCACACTGGTGTAACCCTTAAAATGTGCCCCAAAAACCTTAATGCAGCAGAACTAGTTTTTAAAAGGACACAGAGGAAACAAAATAATTTTTCAATCAAATTCGATTTTGTTCGTTTGTATTTTAGTGATGTTCCAGGAAGATCTTTCTGGATTTTTCAGTATATTTTTTGGTTTATGGTTTCATTTGTATCTCAGAATTATTCCTAGCAGATCTTTAGAGCTTCTCTAGATTATTTTACTGGTTATTTTAACATTCAAAGTTCTAGGATTCTCACTGAAACATAAACATTGGTAAAATAGGGCACTAACCCCTTTTTATAAGTGTTCCAAAGATCTCAAAAAACTAAAAGGTTCCTGGAAGATCTTGAATGAGTTTCCCAGATTGTTTCAGTGCCAGGACCATTAAAAGTGCCTCCAGATATCTGATTGAAACTAATATTTCAAAAGAGCTCTAATTTTCCCAGTAGAACCAGTATCTCATTTCTTTCCAAACAACACTAAATGTCAGTACTGGTCCCACTGGGGATCTATTAAGAAAAAAAAAAGGAGTGCCTCAGGAAACCCTAATGAGGCATCTATAATTTTTCTTCTTCAGACGACTCTGAATTTCACTAAGGTGTAGAGTAGAACAGGTTTTCAGCGTGGAGACGAGGGGAATCATTTGACCTTCTAGGCTCACTTTCTCTTTATTTGATTATTCTTTAAGGTCAGGGACTATACATTAGCATTTTGTAAAGCGAGCCCTGTTTACTGTTTCTGATCGCTGCCTCACGGGCTTTTAATGTTATTAAATTCTGTAATATTACTCGCAGGCCGTGCTGTTATTTAATTCCTCGTTCCTCCCTCGGGCCACTGATTCAGTCATAACCTACAGACATACAGTTTTTAGAAACGATTATATTTCGGTGCTTGGAGCAGATTTACTGCAGATACGCTGAGGACCATTCGATGTCCTGTAGGTCTGATTTGCTTTATACAAAAACGCAGAGGTGCTAAAAGTTCACCTTTACTCAAGTAGAAGTACAAATACTTGTGTTTTTCAAAGACTCGTAAAAGTTGAACAGTTTTCTTTTTCATTCAAGTTGAAGTAAAGAAGTTTGACATGTACTTAAGTAAAAAGTAGTCATTACTACTACCTGTTTTAGTGTCACGCAGGTAACTGGACCTCATTTCATATTATTTTTATGAATCCAAAAGTATTTAAAATTTAGTTACCTAATAAATGTATCCAGGCTGAATATAGACAATATGGAACACAAGCAGAGAAGAAGCAGGTTGAGCTGAAAAGAAACGCAATAAAAAGAAAATATATTGATCAGGTCACCAAATAGATTCAAACTAAAGTAACGAGCCTGGATTTAATGAGTGACTGTAAAAATTAATAGTGAAGTAAAAAACTGATACCAGAAAACTACTTAAGTACAATACGTGCTGAAACGTGAATCCCCTCAACCTTGAGCGTTAAAACCGTAGCTCGATCTCCACATCTCTCGTCCAACTCTGGAGCTTCACATTTGAACTTGTTCCTGCTTTAATACAGAGAAGTGCTAAACTATTAAGAGGAAAGTAGCAGGTTTTGGGTAGATCTAGAACACCATTTGGTTCTTTGGTTCATCACTGGGATGATAAACTAAGGTTTTGTTTTTTCCTTCCAACTTTCCAGAGGTTATTAGAAATAAATTTACATTTGTGGCATTTGTAAGATGCCCTTTTCCAGAACAACCTACATTTATCTAATTTGTACAACTGAGCAGCTATGGGATTAAGGGCCTTGCTCATGGGCCCAGCAGTGAAATCCAAAATCTAATGCTATAACCACTAAGCTACCACCTTCTCAAACTTCTCCTGTCTAAACCTGGTGGGGTTACGTTTTATGACCCCTCGCGAGTGACAAAAAATGGCGAGGTTTTGACTCTCTGCTTTTGATTGTTCCTTTTTCAAGGGGAATTGTGCATAAATGTTGTCAAATGTTGTCATAAATGTTTTATTTACTACTTTAAATGAATCCTACAATAATAAAATAGTTTTTCAAACATTTTTATGTCATTTATTAGAACAAACTTTCAGATTTTTCACGAGTTAACTCTCAGTCCAAATGAAAAGTCGCGAATTATTGAAGACGTGTCAAGGTTCCACTGTATATGTATGGACAGGGGTGGCTTAGTAGTTTAGATGTTGGCCTTCTGATCAAAAGGTTGAGAGTTCATATCCCAACACTAAGCTGCCACTGCTGGGCCCTTGAGCATGGCCCTTAACCCTCAACTACTCGGTTGTAAGTCGCTCTGGATAAGGGTGAATCAAAGCCTAAATAAGTGAATCAAAGCCTTCTGACCAACCAGGATCATGAATTCAACAGTGCTGTGGGCAAATCAGAAGGGAATCAAGATCATGTCGAAATTTCTGATTATTTTGAGTGTTATGCTCTTGACTTAATAAATAATTAAAACTCTATCATTCTGATTTAGAGGAGAAGAAATCACAGCTCGGTTACATTTCGAAACACTTTCATCGACTTTTTCTTGTTATTTCCCCTTGGGTGGATCTCTGTTGGAGCTCTTTGAATGCTTTATCAGCCTGAGCGAAGTTTGTTAGATGAGATTTCTTTTAGAGCAACATCACTAGAACCCAGAAGGATGGAATCTTGTATTTTGTTTTTTTTTATTTTGTTTGTTTCACGCAGCCACCTACTGCATCTGAAGCAACTCCATCACACTTTTGTGCCGCGATTTAGTCGTTAAGTCCACTCGTTCATGCCATACGCACGTTTAGGTCAAGTCAGTGAGGGCACAATGATGTTAACAGTAAAACTTTTACAGCTGAAATACACTCAGCACAGGTTAAATATGGATAAGTGATGTCATGATTCACTTTTTTTGTGAGACCACTGAAGAGCTGAGCGATATCATATAATGATCTAATATTGATATTATGAGAACGTTCTACATTTCTAAAGCTTTAAATCGCTGACCTACTAAAACTATCTTTTAAACTGTACAAAATAAAAACACATTCATATTTAAATTAAGACAAATAAATAATAGTTCTTTTTTTATTTCTAACAATTTTATAGATAGATAGATGTATCTAAATATATTTGAAGTAAATGTAAAGTAAATGTATGTACAGTAAATAAATATAAAGGCTCTGGCAGTGTGTAAATATTATCTAATAAAACTCAACCATTCCATTAATAATATAAAATGTATATTAATACATAGACTATGTATATAGAAGAGCTATGCTACATATTTATACACATTTTATTATTAAATATGAAATGTCACATGCACATACAGTGTGTATAAATATGTATACACTGAATATGACCAGAATATGACTATAAAAATAATAAAATAAATCAGTAAAATGACATCAAAATCCTTAGTTCATCTCTCAAAAGTAAGTATTTGTGTCAGTAAACATCACTTTGCTATTAAAATGACAAGTGTGAATTTTAGCAACACAAATATATTTATTTGATTGCATATTTGATTTATATTGATTGTAAAAGACAGGTGTTTGTTCATTTCCTGGTTGTTCATCCATTTTCAGAAATTGTAATTTCGTGTTTTGCTCTGTCTCCAATTGAAGGTTCACGAAATTCACCTTTGACCTGTTTTAGAGAACCGGTTGATCATCGGTTGATCCGATGCCGTTCACTCGCCTGCATTAGCGACAAGATTCATCTGCACAATTCATCAATTCGAGTCACATTCGCAAATAAAAAGTTGAAAAGAAATTTTAGATGAGAGATTCTGACTATTCTCACTATTCTGCATTTAATAACTTATGCAATGAGCTGAAGCCTAAATGTTTTGGGGGGTTAAAACTATTCAGGTGAAACCAGTATAATATATTTCGATCAACATGATCATAAACAAGTGATGATGCAGGAAACGGCAAACGATTGTACACAATCAATTATTTGAACGTATCAAAGCATTCGCAGTTAGATCAAAGCAACGAGAAACGCTTTAATGATGTGCAAGTGAATACATGATGTGGAGGTCGACCAAGAAGTTTTGAGAATTTTATTTCTGATGAAAAAATCAGTTCAGTAAAGACATGTGTACTTCAATCAGGTTCTGGAGATAAAAAATTTTGCTAATGCACAAGGCGCTCTATTTTTACTCTATTTTCTACTCATCACTTACAGGACTGCTGGTTATTCTTCATGCAGGGTTGATTTTTCGACATCATATATTTCCTGCAGTTTGATTTGATCATATTCAACACCTAACTCTGAGTCATCGTTTCTCAGAAGCCATTCAAAACTATTATACATATTCTCATATATTTCCCTAATATATGAGAATATATATAATACGTTGATGTATACACATATTTCTACATTGACACATGATACTGCCTTGTATGTTCAACATTACACACAAATTACTGTTAAATAAAACTTGGATATATTTTAGAGTAGTCAATGTGCAGCTTGTACAGCAGTACAGATTTACTGTCCTCTAAAAAGAACTCAACAGACAGCCATTATTGTCTAAATAACTGGCAACAAAAGTGAGTGACCCCTAAGTGAACATGTCAAAACTGTGTCGAAAGTGTCAATATTTAGTGTAAGCACCACAGTTATGTAGCACTGCCTTCATCCTCCTGGGCATGGAATTCACCAGAGCTGCACAGGTTGTTGCTGGGATCCTCTTCCACTCCTCCATAATGACATCAGGGAGAAGCTGGAGGTTGGATACATGGCGCTTCTCCGTCTTCTGCTTATTATCAGGTCTGGAGACATACTTGGCCACTCCCATCACATTCATCTTTAGAAAGGCAGTTGTCATCTTGGTGGTGTGTTTGGGGTCGTTATTATGTTGGAAAACTGCCATTTGTCCCAGTTTCTGAAGAGAGGGCATCATGTTCTGCTTCAGAATGCCACAGTACATGTTGTAATTCATGTTTTCCTCAAAAACCGCAGCTCCCCAGTACCAGCAGCACTCCCGCAGCACCAGGCCATGATGCTACCACCAGCATGTTTGACTGTAAAACAAAATTTCCTTGGTATTCCTCAACAGGGCATGACCACACATGCCACCATTTGAGCCAAACAAGTTTTTCTTATTCTCATCAGACCACAGCTTCCAGTAATTAATGCTCTTGGACAGGCAGTCCTGAAGACGACCTGTCCAAGAGCATGAACCTTCCGCTTCTGCAACCTCTAAAACAACACTGCAGCACTCATGCGTCTGTTTTCTAAAGCAGCTTCTGCACCTGACGCACAGCACGAGGACTCAAATTCTTTGATGGACCCTTGCGAGGTCTGTTCTGAGTGGAACACGTCTTGGAAAACCTCTGTATGACCCTGACCACTGTACTGTAACTCAGTTTCAGGGTGATACTGATCTTCTTATAGCCTCAGCATCTTTGTGGAGAGCAACAATTCTAATTCTCAAATCCTCAGAGAGTCTTTACCATGAGGTACCATGTTGAACCTCCAGTGGTCAGTATGAGAGAATTGGACTCAAAGTGCCACATTTTAACTGCTCTAATACAAGATACAAAAATTTGTATGGTCCTGTCAAGCAGACAACATGAACGTGATGAATAGAACGTGTGGCTTTGCACGGTTACATGACGTACAGCGGTTAGGGTTTACTTACGTATGTTGCCAGTTATTTTGACAGTAATGGCTGTATTCAAAAGCTGATTTATTTAAATAATTAAAATTCTAATTGACTATTTTTGCTGCTAATTAATGAAAAATGTGATTATTATTGACAAAGGAACAGGTGTATACAACTTTTGATGATTGTAGGAGCGGTGAGTGAATGGGCTAGCTAGGTGATTTGCAAGTAGATTAAGTGATGTAATCAAATATTGACTCTTTAATTTTTTAATATTTATAACATTTTATTCAATATAAGGACACAAATATTAGGACACGACTTATTCAGCCATATGTGATTAAGGCATACAATTGTATAGGTGGTCTTTAGATGTGGTAGCATTACATTTTACCTTGAACTAGGAGACCCAAACGTGCTCCACATGTACACAAAGACAGGTCCATGAAGATATGCTTTACATGTGCTGGCGTGGAACTACTCCCACTATAGAGGTCTGACTTCAACCCTATTGAACACCTTTATGATGAATCGACTGCAACCCAGGCCTCCTCACCCTATGCTTGTACCTGACCTTTACAAACACAATTTTGTCTGAATGAGCACAAATCTCTACCAAAACATCTTCCCAGAAGAGTGGAGTTTATTGTAACAGGAAATGATTACTTAATGTGGATTGAGATGTTCAAAAAGCATTGTGTTTTCTAGTAATGATGGTTGTTATTGTATACGCCATTGCATTATCTTATGCTAGCAACAGTATGTTCCCTATTCCATTTATAGCTACTATTTGCTACTATTAACAGTCTATTCTAGTCTTGATTGTGTAACTTTATTTTCCAGAAATGACAATAGCATACTAACATACATATCAAACATTTTCACAATAGTCTAAAAGAAAATATTTTTCTCAGTTTTATTAGCATCTGCTCTGGTATTTTCAGATTCATTCAGCAGATCAATCAGATAATGTCCAATATGTCTTCTCTTGTGCATGTATGGAGTTTCATTTGAGTTCTCTGGTTTTCTTTCCACCATCCAAATGTGTGTCCATAGACAGATCGTTTGGTCTGAATTGCCTCTTTAGTGTGCACGAGTGTAAATGTATGTGTGCATGACACCTTGTGATAGACCGGTACCTTCCACCCAAGGTGTACCCCTGGCTTACACTTCCCAGAGTCTTACAACATCCTTGACCATAATGAAGATAAGTGCAAGTACACTTTAATATTGTATGAAGTAAGTCTCCGCAAATGTGTGAGAACGTTTGCTCTCAAGCCCAGATACAGTTCCACACTCCCTAACTAGAAGTGACCGGGTTCCCTAACACACTTTCTACCTCTCTACTTCTCTCATATTTCTCTCTCTATCTCTCTCTCTTTCTTCCTCACACACAGTAGGAGTGCAGGATGTAAGTGAAATAGTGAAGAAACACTTTGTGGATGGGAGTTTGATCCCATTCCTCGTTCCTGCAGCTTAACTCAGGTCTGTGTTTTGAAGAGCAGCAGTGTGTCCCCCTGAGGCTTCGCTGGCAAACTCTCCTGATCTCTCTCTCTCTCTCTCTCTCTCTCTCTCTCTCTCTCTCTCTCTCTCTCTCTCTCTTTCTCTCCCACACACACACACACACACACACACACACACACACACACACACACACACACACATACACTGCATTTCTTAAGTGAAGCATGGCTTCTGATAGAGCTCTCGCTTATCAGCAGCAGCACAAATGCAATGCAAATGGAGCCGTGCTCGCTGAAGGCCTTGACTCTGAGGCAGGCTTAATTGGTAAAGAGGGAGGAACGAAGGTGTGAAAACTACACCACTAACCACACCATGGCAATACGGATGGTTTAAAAAAAAAAAAGCCCAGATTTTTTTTTTCCTTTTCAAAGTCTTTCTTTTTGTACTTATTACAACAACAGCAGCTGCACAATAATTTTCCACTTCATTGGCGAAAAGAGGTCGTTCAAGACCTTAAAAAAGTTTTTGTTCCTCGTGTTGCTAAAGCTTGAGTAATGTAGCTGAGCACTTTGTGGGTCAGGGACACCTCATACACTGAGGTCTTTCTCAACATCTGCTCTAATTAGGGTTACAGATCTGTCTGGAAGAAGTGCGGAGAAATTTATGGATTATGCACGTACGTACATAGAGCTCTGTTACATTAAAAGGGCCAAAGGTCACATATAGCAAATCACAGATTAATTATACAGTATCAATTCAGAGATACCTGAAAATCCTACTTTGTAGGAAAAATAGATTGGCTTTTACTCCAAAACTTACTCCATTACAAGATCACCAATCCAATATGACGAGTAAAAGCCTTAGAGTATGTGATTTCAACAGTTCCTGAGTTCTATGACTCATAAGCCAAAAACAGTTGATTTGTGTGGATTTATTCACTAAAATACACATCAAATTGTACATCTGAACACTGCAATAATCATCCACACAACAACCTTTTCAACCCCCCAGAATGAAACAAAGATTAAAAAAGTCGCTTAAAATAAAAAGACAAAAGCAATCTTCCTATTTGTTTGGTTTGAAAGAGGCAGATGTAGAGGACAGGGTGGTATGGAGACGGATGATCCGCTGTGGCGACTCCTAATGGGAGAAGCCGAAAGAAGAAGAAGACGAATGTTACTATTTGTTAATTAAAGCTGTCTTCAATTAACAAATAAAATTATAGCAAATAATTGTAGATGAAGTAAAACCAAATATTCCGAGCTGACTGTGATTTGATGGCACTCTAAGTCTCAGAGAGGGTCAATATTTTTTTCTTCAACAAAAGCTGTGATAGATATATATATATCTTCTTCTTCTTCCTCTTCTTCTTTCGGCTTCTCCCATTAGGGGTCGCCACAGCGGATCATCCGTCTCCATACCCCCTTGTCCTCTACATTTGCCTCTTTCAACCCAACTACCTGCAAGTCTTCACTCACCACATCCATAAACCTCCTCCTTGGTCTTCCTCTTTATCTCCTTCCTGGTGGCTTCATCCTCAGCTTTCTCCTATCGATATACCCCATGTCCAATCCATCTCAATTCCTCACCATGAAACCATACTGTTGCTCACAGATTGTCTTACTTTTTTATTAGTCTGGCGTCCACTACTCTTTCCCATAACGTATTGATGTGACTGTTTAACTTTATTTCCCTGTAGTTACTGCAGGTCTGCACATCTCCCTTATTCTTGAAAAACAGTGCAGCAAACACCTTCTCCATTCCTCAGGCATCCTCACTTTCCAAAATGCTGTTAAACAATCTTGTTAAAAACTCCACTGCATCTCTCCTAAACATTCTTAATAGCGGCTCTCACTTCCTCCTTACTAATCCTATCCACTTCCTGCTTCACCATCTCCACATCATCCAACCCTCTCTCTCTCTCTCATTTTCCTCGTTCATCAGCTGCTCACAATACTTCCTCTATCTTCTCAACACACTCTCCTCACTAGTCAACACATTTCCATCACCATCCTTTATTGCTCTAACTTGCAGTACATCCTTCCCAGCTCGGTCCCTCTGTCGGGCCAATCAGCACAAATCCTTTTCTCCTTCCTTTGTGTCCAACTTCTCATACAGCTCCTCTCTTGCCTTTTCCTTAGTTTTTGCTACATCCCTCTTCACCTGCTGATGCATCTCCTTGTACTCCTGCATACTTTTTTCATCACTCTGTCTCTTTGTCGATCCCAATTCTGTTCCTCCAACCTCTTTCTCTTTATGCTTTCCTGCACTTCCTCATTCCACCACCACATCCCTTTGTCTTCCTCTGTCTTTCATGATGTCATACCAAGTACCTTTCTAGATGTCTCTCTCATCACAATTGCAGTAGTTGCCCAATCATTCAGCACCTCTTTACCACCACAAGTCCCTGTCTCACCTCTTCCCTGAATCTCACACTACAGTCTTCCTCTTGCAGTTTCCAACATCTTGTATTTTTTTTAGTTCTCACTCTCCTCCTCTACTTCTTCACCTCCATAACCATCCTACAGACCACCATCCGATGCTGTCTGGCTACACTTTCCCCTGCCAACACCTTACAGTCTCCAAACTCCTTCAGGTTGCATGTCGTACATAGAACATAGTCCACCTGTGTGCACCTTCCTTCACTCTCATACATCACCCTATGCTTCTCCTTCTTCTTAAAATATGTATTTACTACTGCCATTCCCATCATTGTAGCAAAATCTACCATCATCTGCCCTTCCACATTCCTCTCCTTAAAGCCATACCTACCCATCACTTCCTCATCACCTCTGTTCCCTTCACCAACATGCCCATTGAAGTCTGCCCCAATCAACAATCTTTCTTTCCTAGGTACACCTTCTACCACTTTATCTAACTCACTCCATAATTCTTCCATCTTCTCCATTTTTCATTTCTCTTTCCATCTACACCATGATAGAACAGTTTAAACCCACCTCCAATGTTCCTGGCCTTACTCCCTTTCCACTTGGTCTCCAGAACACACAACATGTCTACCTTTCTCCGCTTCATCATATCAGCTATCTCCCTCCCTTCACCAGTCATTGTACCCACATGAAGTATGAACCCTAACTCTCTTACACTTCTCCTTTTCCTGCTGTCTTTGTAAATGTCTTCCTCCTCTCCTTCTTCCCCTTCAGGCCAACAGTACCCCAATTTCCAACAGTACCCTGTTGGGTAACAATACCTGTGGTGGTCGTTGCTAACCCGGGCCTCGACCAATCCAGTGTGGAATTCTGATTCGTGATCCGCATATTTAATTTGGCACTTGTTTTACACTGGATGCCCTTCCTAACGCAACTCTTCCCATTTATCTAGGCTTGGGACGGCACTAAGAGTGCACTGGTTTGTGCAACCCTAATGGCTGGTTTATATACTGTATATATATAGGAAACATTTTGGCCGATTTTAGAGAATTGCCAGACAATTCTGGGAATTGGAAAGTTGTGTCCCTTTTTCTTACTTAATTATAATGTTGTTCTTTCCAGTTCAGTGCTAAAACAAATCCATCCAACAATGCCCATTCAAGACTATCACTTTCTATCACATAAGTTTTTGATCATGAATGTGACTTTTTAGTGACTTTCACTAAGTTGTTTTCCGATGCTCTTTTGTCATTCTAAAGGATAACCGCTCCAACATGTCCAGGCCGATGATCACCAGGTCTCCAGCGTCACCTCTCAGCAATCAGGGCATCCCGACTCCAGCGCAGCTCACCAAGTCCAACGCGCCTGTGCACATCGATGTGGGTGGCCACATGTACACCAGCAGCCTCGCCACCCTCACCAAGTACCCCGAATCCAGGTGAGGGCTTGAGAGACTTTTATAAGAAAATGATCATACTTTTAACATTCAGACTTTTGCAGTGATGTTAAGCGTTCATGTTTCTCACAGATGTTTGAGCTTGGTATACTGTCTATTCAGAGTTTTGCAAGTTCTTCTAGTATCTGTGTGGGTTTATTCTTTGGTTTCTTCCTTCTTCCAAAAACATTCGTGATACTGGATATGTTATGCTACATTTCCCCCTAAGTGTGAATGAGTGTCCACATGGATTCCTGGGGTGACACTGGTCATACCAACCAGGATGTGTTCCCAACTCACACCCAGGATTCGGTCAGAATCCACTATGACTCATGACACCTATAATATGGAGTAGGGCTTCACTGGTTATTGTACATTAATGGTAAATAGTGAACTACAAAGTTCGTGTATACAGACGTGTAGAAAATGTAACATTTTATATTATTTCTGATCAAAAACACAAAATAAACTAAACGATTAAAACAAAAAAGGTTCGTTCGTTTTAATGAACGAGATTCAAAGTCACTGAAACAATCCGATTTTCCCATCACTAACAGTAATGCTACACATTTGAATCTTGGACATGTATCCAATAAACATAAATTAACCAGTATAAAAGGAAAGTAGTGAATGAAAATAAATAGGTGATTATTTTAGATATAAAATGGATATGATGCTGGTCCCCTGTTGCTCGCATTAACTGTGCGTCAGCATGACATCATCTTGCTAGAACACCATGTCGGGGCAGATTTATCAGAGACTCGCATATGCCACCTGAACCCTGAACTCTCGCTTCTTATCTGAAGTTGACTTAAAAAAAAAACAGTTCAGCAATTATATTTAAAAAGCATTTTTACAATAGGACAAATATTTTTACTGCTTCAAATCATGGACTGTAGTAATTGGCTAACATGCCTATAGGGCAGAAGGCTGGGTAGTACAGTGGTCTTTTGTAACTTGCATCCAAAATCACCATGAATAAAAAAAAATAAATACATTTTGATGGAAATGTTTTAGCTCACATTTTTACACAAACAAAAAGGAGGTTGTGTTCTGCCGTAGCAGGCCGCAGGATACAAGATCCATGTGGAGGCTGGGAGCCAGAGCACTCAGGCCAGACCACAAGCCCAGCGCTGAGGCCAGGGACCACTTCCACAACCAGATGGCCCTTGTACCCGCTTTACAACGAGGGTCTAGAATTTCAATCAGATTAATTTTTTTTTCGTTTGAAACTACATCGAGCTGCATTTTTTTTTTCTCAGAGTAAAATTGAACAAGTTGCATTTTTTTTAAGTGGGGGGAGGGGGTGGGGTGGGCAATTCTAGTGTAGTTCAAAAAGGACAATTAGATATACGTTTTAAACTAGTTCCTTTCAATTAAAGGATCACCTTTACAACTTACGGTGCAATAAAAAAATACACAAATAAAAAACACATTGAACTACAATCAAAGGTTTTAAAAACTACTTAAAAAAATAGAAGTACACAAAAAACCCCACCTAATTACAGTAATGTGAGTACTTTCCACCTCTGCTATATAGCTTGTATACAGTATCTTTCAAAAGTGAGTGCACCCCTCACATTTCAGAAACCATTTTAGTTTATCTTCTCAAGGGACAATACAATAGAAATGAAACTTGGATATATTTGGGTTGTCAATGTGCAGTTTGTATATCAGTACAGATTTACTGTCCTCTGAAAATAACTCAACATACAGCCATTATTGTCTAAATAACTGGCAACAAAAGTGAGTACACCTTCAGTGATAACAGCTGTACATCATGTAACATGTCGTATTCATCATGTTCATGTTTTTGTCTGCTTGACAGAACCGTACAAATGTGTGTTTCTTGTATTAAAGCAGTTCAAATTTGGCGCTTTGAGTACAATTCTCTCATACTGACAACTGGATGTTCAATATGGTACTTCATTGTAAAGACTCCTAGAATATAAGAAGATCAGTAACACCCTGAAACTGAGTTACGGTACAGTGACTAGGGTCATACAGAGGAAGTAGAATGTGATGCTGCTCCCTTCAGAAATGGACCGAACGAGAGTTTTCCAACATAATAACGACCCCAAACCCACCACCAAGATAACAACTGCCTTAGTGAGGAAGCTGAAGGTGAAGGTAATGTAGTGGCCAAGAATTTTTCCAGACCTGAACCCTATTGAGCACCTGTAGGGCATCCTCAAACGGAAGGTGGAGAAGCACCATATGTGCAATACTTTTGTTAGATACAATACATTGGAACAAAATGTGTTTCTTCAGTACCATGAGGCAACACAAAACAATACTGTAGTTAAGACACAACAGTAAATATATTGATAAATGATAAGTGTGCAGTACAACAAACCAAGCCTGTGATTGGTCAACAGAAACAAGGCGTGGCCAATCCCAGTCAGTCCCAGTATATAAAAAGGGTTCACTATCTTTGACCATTGTATTATTTTCTTTACGTAAATTTGAAACAAAATAAGCCATTCTTCTTTTTTCTCATTTTCGTTTGCTCTTGCTTTGCAACAACTACGGAATTGTCAGAGTTAATTAATGTTTTAAACACTTTTCAGTTATCAGACTTCTTCCTGTAGGCAGGCAATTTTTAAAGCACCGCCTGCAGCAGTGGAGAACTCAGAACATGATACCCAACCAGGGAGACAACAGGATGTGAATGTGAAAGAAAACTATGCATTTGTGTATTGGTATAAGTGACAGTTTAATCATGGTCAGTGTTTCTGTCATACTGGGGGTAGATACAATGAATGAATGAATGGATAGATGGATGATAGATGGATGAATAGATAGATAGATAGATAGATAGATAGATAGATAGATAGATAGATAGATAGATAGATAGATAGATAGATAGATAAATTTAACCTTGATAGATAGATAGATAGATAGATAGATAGATAGATAGATAGATAGATAGATAGATAGATAGATAGATAGATTTAACCTTGATAGATAGATAGATAGATAGATAGATAGATAGATAGATAGATAGATAGATAGATAGATAGATAGATAGATAGATTGATAGATAGATAGATAGATAGATAGATAGATAGATAGATAGATAGATAGATAGATAGATAGATAGATAGATAGATAGATTTAACCTTGATAGATAGATAGATAGATAGATAGATAGATAGATAGATAGATAGATAGATAGATAGATAGATAGATAGATAGATTTAACCTTGATAGATAGATAGATAGATAGATAGATAGATAGATAGATAGATAGATAATAGATAGATAGATAGATAGATAGATAGATAGATAGATAGATAGATAGATAGATAGATAGATAGATAGATAGATAGATAGATTAACTGATAGATAGATAGATAGATAGATAGATAGATAGATAATAGATAGATAGATAGATAGATAGATAGATAGATAGATAGATAGATAGATAGATAATAGATAGATTAGATAGATAGATAGATAGATAGATAGATAGATAGATAGATAGATAGATAGATAGATAGATAGATAGATAGATAGATAGATAATAGATAGATAAATAGATAGATAGATAGATAGATAGATAGATAGATAGATAGATAGATAGATAGATAGATAGATAGATAGATAGATAGATAGATAAATTTAACCTTGATAGATAGATAGATAGATAGATAGATAGATAGATAGATAGATAGATAGATAGATAGATAGATAGATAGATAGATAGATAGATAGATTTAACCTTGATAGATAGATAGATAGATAGATAGATAGATAGATAGATAGATAGATAGATAGATAGATAGATAGATAGATTTAACCTTGATAGATAGATAGATAGATAGATAGATAGATAGATAGATAGATAGATAGATAGATAGATAGATAGATAGATAGATTTAACCTTAGATAGATAGATAGATAGATAGATAGATAGATAGATAGATAGATAGATAGATAGATAGATAGATAGATAGATAGATAGATAGATAGATAGATAATAGATAGATAGATAGATAGATAGATAGATAGATAGATAGATAGATAGATAGATAGATAGATAGATAGATAGATAGATAGATAGATAGATAGAAAGATAAAATTAACCTTGATAGATAGATAGATAGATAGATAGATAGATAGATAGATAGATAGATAGATAGATAGATAGATAGATAGATAGATAGATAGATAGATACAGTGCCCTCCACAATTATTGGCACCCCTGTTTAATTCTCCTTTTTTTTAAAACAACATAGAACCCAAATGCAAAAAAAGAGAAAAATCCAACCTTTCATTTAAGTACATTACTTTGGTGGTAAAAAAATCACACATTTAGGAAAAAAAAAAAACTTGAAATCATGTGTGCCACAATTATTGGCACCCCTGATGTTAATACTTTGTACAACCTCCTTTTGCCAACAAGACAGCACTTAATCTCCTCCTATAACATTTCACAAGATTGGAGAACACAGAGAGAGGGATTTTTGACCATTCTTCTTTGCACAATCTTTCTAGATCATCCAGTGTCCTGGGTCCTCTCTCATGCACTCTTCTCTTTAGCTCGCCCCACTGGTTTTCGATTGGGTTGAGGTCTGGGGACTGAGATGGCCATGGGAGGACCTTGAGTTTGTGACTGCTGAACCACTTTTGTGTAGATTTTGCCACATGTTTTGGATCATTATCCTGCTGAAAGACCCAATGATGACCCATCTTCAGCTTTCTGGCAGAGGCCATCAGGTTTTTATTTAAAATATCCTGGTACTTCAAAGCGTTCATAATGCCATGCACCCTAACAAGGTTCCCAGGGCCTTTGGAAGAGAAACAGGCCCACAGCATCACAGATCCTCCACCATACTTCACGGTGGGCATGAGGTGCTTTTCGGCATACTCATCTTTTGTTTTACGCCAGACCCACTTAGAGTGTTTGTTGCCAAAAAGCTCAATCTTAGTCTCATCTGACCAAAGCACACGATCCCAGTTGAAGTCCCAGTACCGCTTAGCAAACTCCAGACGTTTACGTTTGTGAGTGTTAGTGAGAAAAGGCTTTTTCCTTGCATGCCTCCCAAACAGCTTGTTGGCATGTAGAGAGCGTCTGATGGTTGTTTTGGAGACTCTGTGACCCCAAGATGCCACTCTTTGATGCAATTCTGTGACGGTGAGCTTGGGAAATTTTTTTACTTCTCATACCATCCTCCTCACTGTGCATTGTGGCACGATAAACTTGGGACCTCTTCCAGCCTTGTTTGTCACTGTTCCAGTTGTTTTAAACTTCTTAATGATTCCTCTGACTGTAGATACCGGCAAGTTAAGGCGAGTGGCTATTTTCTTGTAGCCATTGCCTGACTTATGAAGGTCGACACACATCTGCCTTACTTGAATGGTGTGTTCTCTTGTCTTTGCCATGTTGACAAATGGGTAAGAGAATTAGGCCTCTGTGTCACGTCATATTTATACCCCAGGGAAACAGGAAATCATGAATTACTAGTTAAAAGTCCCTAGATACCCTGACCAACCTTAGCAACTACAGAAAAATATATATAAAAAAAAAAACAATTAAATTTTTCAGAGGAATTGTTAGGGGTGCCAATAATTGTGGCACACATGATTTCAAGTTTTTTTTTTTTTTTCTAAATGTGTGATTTTTTTACCACCAAAGTAATGTACTTAAATGAAAGGTTGTATTTTTCTCTTTTTTTGCATTTGGGTTCTATGTTGTTTTAAAAAAAAGGAGAATTTTTAGAAGTCCACGACCACATCTTAAACAGGGGTGCCAATAATTGTGGAGGGCACTGTAGATAGATAGATAGATAGATAGATAGATAGATAGATAGATAGATAGATAGATAGATAGATAGATAGATAGATAGATCTGTAAGGTGGCCAAACTACCTGCTACACCAACCACAGAAATAATACAAAATACTAAAATCTACTTGAATGTGGGTGTTTTTACTTATTGCCATCTTAGCTTTACAAAAACAAAGGTATTTTAAATGTATTGTTTAAGTTTATTATTTTATCAATTTCTTCTTAACTCTCTCTCTCTCTCTCTCTCTCTCTCTTTTTCTCGGAGCAGAATTGGCCGTCTTTTCGATGGCACGGAGCCCATTGTTCTGGACAGCCTGAAGCAACACTACTTCATTGACAGGGATGGTCACATGTTCCGCTACATCCTCAACTTCCTCAGGACGTCCAAGCTCCTCATCCCTGACGACTTCAAAGTGAGCAAGAGAGATAAAGAATGAGAGAATGAGATCCGGGGTCAATCATGTGTCCCCATCGTATACATTATATAAAGTTTTGCTTCTGCTGATGGATGCAGCCATTATGACAGTAGCTGATCTGAAACGTTACGATCTATCGAGCGCAGCGCCCAGACGGCGAGAACGAGCCTTCATGACTTACGATACATATGCACGGCGGCACGTATAGCAAACACTAAGCGTTCTGTTATTTAGATGTGCACATTACAGCCTTTTGTTCTCGCCACGAACTGCATTTGCATTCCAGTGGCCTGCTCCTGTGTGTCATTTGGCCCTTAATTACAAATTTGCCTTGGGAGAAAACAAATAATCCCATTATCTGATGGTCTGTCCATGGGGAAACTATGTCAGCTAAAATAAGCAAAGACTCCAGAGTGGTTTTGGTTCACAGAAAGGCTACATTTACTCAGAGATTCTTGGAGCGTTCGTGGCTATTCAGTTGTTGTTGTTTTAATCGCCCCCACAATTACCCCATTAGTGGTTTTCGTGTCTTGTTTTTACACGTATTAAGCATTTCCTGTGAGTGACTCACTGTCGCTGATTGCACCCCAGTGCTGTTAAAGTCTCCATGCTGATTGGTTGGTAGTCCAGTTGGAAACCTACGGTCATGGCGCTTGTTCTAACGTGCTATAGTTTCTATGGTAACATTTATAATTCACAGGGACTTATAAGACTTATGAAAAACATGTTAGAGACCATGTTCAGGAATGTAAGTGTGTAGAACAGATACGGTGAAGTTTATATGGAAGGGGTCTCCAGTGCAAGAGCTTTGTAATGATCTGAGGTAACTCTATAATTAAACAATTTCAGGACAGACGTTTGTATTCTTATTTTTGTCAAAAGAGGAAAAAGAGAGTGCAGGACCAATTGCTATACCGTAATTATTACCAGAAATTCATTTGTTTTACATGTTTTATATCATAACAATGAATGAAGGGAGAAATATGATTTAGATGGGCAAAGTGGTAACATAGTGGATAAGGTCTTTATTGTGGCATTGGACTTTGGATCTGAAGGCCATGAGTTCAAATCCAAGCCTTACCATTCTGCCACTTCTGGGCCCCTGAGCAAGGCCCTTAGCTTTAAAGTGACTGTTGTATCAACAAGATCAATGTAAGTCGCTGTGGATAAGCACGTCCACCAAATGCCGTAAATGTAAACCAAAAAGGAACCTCATGAGGGTGTGTTTTGATGTGTTTAGTTACCATAGAAATGGTCAATAATTTGGCCATCAAACTTCATGGATCATGGATATCATGGATACATCAGCAAAATGTCTTCTTCTGAATTGCTGCATGGAATGTCCTTAAGGCATACACTGGGCTGACATTAGCTGGTTGCATTTGCTACCCAAAATATACTGAATTCTTGTCGTACTGTCCCTGCAGGACTTCAGCCTGTTGTACGAGGAGGCGCGGTACTTCCAGCTGCAGCCGATGCTGGTAGAACTGGAGCGCTGGCGTCACGAGCGGGAGCTCAACCGCATATCGTGTCCGTGCGAGTGCGTGGTGGTGCGTGTGGCGCCCGACCTGGGGGAGCGCATCACGCTGAGCGGAGACAAGGCCCTCATCGAAGACATTTTCCCAGAGATCGGCGACGTCATGTGCAACTCTGTGAACGCCGGCTGGAACCATGACTCCACACACGTCATCCGATTCCCTCTAAATGGCTACTGCCATCTCAACTCCGTTCAGGTATGGGCATGGCCTAGACCGCTGACTAAACTTTCAATAATGATTACTTTTTAACAGGAAGATGGGACTTCCTGTCTGCTAGTCAGTTTAACTTTTTTTTTTACATAGCTTGTCTATGGGTCATTTGTCGATCATGGTATCTTCATGAACTTTGCTTGTAATAAAAGCTTTAGCAAGATGGCTGACTGAAACTTTTACTTTCACTGCCTTTCTTTTAAACACAGGGTTAGAAGATTATGAATGTAGTGAAAAAGAAAGCAATCAGAAAACATTATAACTCGGCAATTTGTTGGAATTTGTAGGAATTGTTGCTACATTTATAGAGTAGCTAGCTAACATTAGCTAGAAGTTTAAGCTTTTTTGTTATTATCTTGCTACGTTTAGATCTTTCTACCTGTATTACTTTAAAGCTAGTTAGCTAAAGCACTTTTATGTACAGTACAGACCAAAAGTTTGGACACACCTTCTCATTCAAAGAGTTTTCTTTATTTTCATGACTATGAAAATTGTAGATTCACACTGAAGGCATCAAAACTATGAATTAACACATATGGAATTATATACATAACAAAAAAGTGTGAAACAACTGAAAAATGTCATATTCTAGGTTCTTCAAAGTAGCCACCTTTTGCTTTGATTACTGCTTTGCACACTCTTGGCATTCTCTTGATGAGCTTCAAGAGGTAGTCACCTGAAATGGTCTTCCAACAGTCTTGAAGGAGTTCCCCGAGAGATGCTTGGCACTTGTTGGCCCTTTTGCCTTCACTCTGCGGTCCAGCTCACCCCTAAACCATCTCGATTGGGTTCAGGTCCGGTGACTGTGGAGGCCAGGTCATCTGGCGCAGCACCCCATCACTCTCCTTCTTGGTCAAATAGCCCTTGATGCCTTCAGTGTGACTCTACAATTTTCATAGTCATAAAAATAAAGAAAACTCTTTGAATGAGAAGGTGTGTCCAAACTTTTGGTCTGTACTGTATTTAATTATTAAGGCTACGTCTTCACTAATCTGGATAAACTAGATACATCTACACTAGGTGCATCTTGATAAATTTGCTCGTCCACACTGAAACGTCTGAAAACCTTTACGTCCCTGTACTGCTCATGAGAAAAACAGTAAGACTCTTGAACCTGCATAATTTCTGCCTAGGGTTTATTTACATTATGGCCCTTTGATACGTCGGGTTTTCCAATGTATTCACTTTGGAGAGTGTTTTCAAACAGGTACGTTTCTGTTTACTGAAAACGCCGTCTCAGCGTGGACAGAAGGCCCAAACGGAGAGAAAGATATGCGTTTTTTAACATATTATTGCACATATTAGTGCAGACATGGCCTTAATTATACTTGTGAATGTTGGGAATCTAGGATTGTCGATGAAATCTTTAGAGTTAAACTGCATTTTCTTGTAAAACGAAGCTTTTTAGAGACGTTTGGTTTGTGTGACTCCACTGGCCTTAAATTAGTGTTAGCAAAAAAAAAACATTATAAAATGTGGAGTTTTTTTAGTGCCATTTCTTTTGTGTTTTACAGTCTGCTCGCAGAGCTCAAAATGTAGTGCTATTAGAGTTACTGTTACCACACAATGCTAATTAAATCTGGGAAAAAAGCAACAATAATAGCTTCATTTGTATACGAGAGAGTACAATTTTGAAACTTACATTAGCTGCACATAATGGCATGCATACACACTGGCACACACACGCTGGCACACACACACACACACACACACACACACACACACACACACACACACACACACACACACACACACATGCTACTGGGTAGTCCTTAGGCACTGCCCATAATCCTGTTTGGTTATTAAAGTGAGCCCGCAGTGGATGCTGTATCTGGGCTTAATGGAGCCAGGAGGTGTGTGTGTGTGTGTGTGTGTGTGTGTGTGTGTGTGTGTGTGGTGTGTGTGTATCTGGAGGGTGATGCAAAGATGCGAGACCTTTGTAGTGTTGGCAGGGGGTTGCAGGCAGCCTGAAGCGACTGGAAATTTGGGGGGTTGGAGGTTCAGGCTCTGAGATTTTTTGCTTCCATGCTGCGCAGGCTCTATTCCCTGAGGTCTTTTGATGGAATTTGATGATTGTGGTCCCACAAGGACATAGATAACATATAAAGACACAAACATACAAACATTCAAAAGCACATACTCTATCGGTTTTAGTAGGAGGAACCCATCCTCATTTGGGTGATATCAAGAGTGTGATTATAGTCTTTAAAGAATACAAAACACTGGAGAGTAAGAACTAACATGAGCACTGGAATGTGTGATTATGAGTAATGTTTTTTCTACAGTCTTATACAGTCAGTTGACATTGTGGAACCAGGAGCTACTGAGCAACTCAACATTTGAGATCATAATAGATCCAACACCAACTTCTTCTTTAAACACTCAAAGAGCTCCAATGTCCAAACTCTATATAAGGTGGAATCCAAATGGCCCTGGTACGTCTCTAGGTAGTTCAGGATGTTTGCGGGCTCGGCATCTATTTCTTTAAAGGTCCACAATCTCCATGAGATGGGACAAGACAGTGTCACATGTAACAGCCCACATGCTCTGTTTCTCTATCTCTATCATTCTGAATTCAAGAGTGCAATAATGACGAAAGCATTGACAAGCCCTAGATGTCTTCAACCTGCACATGCAGTGCGAGTTTCCTTGAAAGTAAAAGGTGTGCAGCTAGGATTTTGTATTTCAGAAAAAGAAGTAGGGCTAATTTCCAAGCAAGAACATGCACTTGCATTGTATTGTATTACTTTTCTGAACAGAGATGTACAACCCATGAATAATTCATGAGCAGCTATCTTGAAAACGACAGGTGAAGACCTACCTCTTCCTGAAACATTAAAACTAGCACACTGTTTCACTGTTAAGTCATCCCAAAGGTGTTCAGTAGGGTTAGAGTTCTATAGTACTGGATTTGTGTACAGGGACATCGTCATGCTGGAACAAGTTTGGGTCTCCTGGTTCAAGTAAAGGGAAAATTTTATGATACGACCTCCAAAGACTCATATACAATCCCAACGTGGTGTCTCTGGATAAGAGCGTCTGCTAAATAGCGTGAATGTAAATGGTAAAAGAAAAAAGTATCAATCAAATTATTTGAGACCTCGTGTTTGTTCAATTGCTGCAAACAAGTTTCGGAATTTGACCCAAACAATGAATGCAAAAGCATTTCTTTCCATAGCCATAACCAAATGTATCATTTTCATTCGCCGAATCCTTTTCAAGGCATGTGATTCATCTGATTCATCCGAGGCGTGCGTCATCATCTGATTACAATTTTTCCGCTTATTTCTTATGTAATGTTTACAGTACCTTTTACATATCGGCGTGTTTTTACTTCGCCGTGGATCGGATGTGAAAGTCGTATCCACATTTGCACATATACCTCAACCCAGTGAATCCGAGATACAACCGCTCAACAAACCGAATGGCATTTGAGCTCTTTTGGGTGAAAGCTGGCGTTAAAGAAAATAGTCTATATTTTTCAAGTATCCTTAAAATGAACTGTATACAATTTTCTAAAACTAATTATAAAGTGTATACACACACTATATAGGATTTGTTTTTTCCTAACAGATGAATTATTGAAAAAAATTAAATAGTTTGAGTACAAAGTGTATAGTTACACTATAATGCAAACGTATTAGAACATCTGACACATCTTTTTTTTTTCAGCCATGTGTGGTTCTTTCCAAAAACAGTTTTGAAGGTGCACAATTGTATTAGACATCTTTAGATGCGGTAGAATTACATATTTCCATCACTTGAACTAGGAGATCCAAACCTGTTCTGAAATGACGATGACCCTGTGCACAAAGCCAGCTTCATGGTTGATGTAGTTTACATGGGTTGGAGTGGAAGATCTCCTGCTATAGATCTCCAACCCTTCTGAACACCTTTGGGATGAATGTAAAGGCTGACTGCACCCTAAATCTCCAAAATCTAGTGAGACATCATCCCAGAACACTGGAGGTTATTATAGCAGCAAATGGGGATTAAATGTGGAACAGGATGTTAAAAAAAAGGCACATCTTGTCATCAAGTGTCCCAAACATTTGTCCATATTGTGTATGTTCTGGATGCCTGATACTATTACAAAAGTCATCATGTTGATTTGTATCAGCGTGTGTGTCTCATTGCGTCGTGTTTTTGCGTTCCGTCGCAGGTCCTGGAACGACTACAGCAGCGCGGCTTCGAGATCGTAGGCTCATGCGGTGGCGGCGTCGACTCGTCTCAGTTCAGCGAGTACGTGCTGCGGCGAGAGCTCCGGAGATCTCAGCGAGGACTCCAGACGAACAGGATAAAACAAGAACAGCTGGACTAGAACCCCACCCTAGAAACTGCCTCACAGACTTTCCACTTGGAATGGGGTTTTTTTTAAGGGAACCTAAGGAAACCTTTTTTTTTTTTTTTTTTTTTTTTTTTTGAAGATGGTTGACCTTGCTGACCTTCAGGAAGATCAGGACTGTCCAAATGAGGAAATTGAAAACGTTGTCCCTTTCCATCCATTCAATTTCAAAGCAAACATTAAGACATCACGTTCTGTTTGCAGTACTATATACAGTATATATATAAAAAATCTGCATCTATTTTGCTATTTCACATAATTGACCCATGGATGTTTGTTTCTCAATCATGTCGTTAGGGTTTATTACAAATCTCAACACATCGGGATGTGTTTTTTTAATTATTATTATTTTTTTATTTTATTTTTTTTCGCTGTTGTTGTTTCATATTATATAACATACAAGCAAAGATTGTGTACTTTCGTTCATCAAAACATCCAGATCCTTATCTGAAGATCGTGTGATATATTTACTTTTATTCAATATGATTATAAGATTAACATAATATGTATCGAAAGAAAACACAATTTTAACAGCGATCCAGCGCTAATTATTTTCTTTTAATTTATGATTAGATATGATGTTTATCTATGATTTTTCATTTGTAATCATGTTTTTTTCTCTTTGGCCTCAAACCTCTTTTTGACTGAATTTGTAATGACATTAAATACAGGTTCCTTCTGAAAGCTGTCAAAACCGAGCAAGTCATTTCGGCCACGCCACATCCCACTTACCAAATCACTGAGAATGTGGCAAGGAAGTTCAAATAAATGATCCAAAATTGTAATAAAGCATCGGTCTGGCACTTATTGTATTATATATAGTTATATGTCGAAACTGGGAAACTGGGAAAGTCGTAGTATTGTTTATATAAAACATTTAAAAGAGTTAAATAGATTTATTTAATGGTTTCACCCTCCTAGTTAAGTACTATGGGTATAATATCCCTGTAAAATAGAGAAATAATCTGTAGTTGTAGTTTTCTTACATTCTCTTTGGTGGATAAGTAGTTAAGACATTAGACTACTTTTGGAAGGTCATGATTTCAAATCCCGAGCAGGACCATTGAGCAATTCCCTTAACCCTCAGTTGTCTAAATGTGGCCATATGCCAAATCATCTAAAAGTTTCCTCTGGGTTCTTCAATTACATACTACAACCCCAGAAAAGCTTCCTCAGGTGAAGTGCCTATATTAAATTGTCCCTAGGTGACTTGCAACATCATACTGGTGTCCTATCCAGGACGTATTCTCCCAAGTACAGGCTCCAGATCAACTATCAAAAGTGACCCTGAACCAGGATAATGGGCTAATAAAACAAAATATGAGTCAATATAAAAAGATCATTTGAACAAAATGCATTGCTTCTTGATAAAACATTAAATACAAACAGCTCCAAACTGTTCATTGACCTTCAGACATTTTTCCCTTCCATCACCTCTACCAGCATGTCCTGGTGAGCCAGTGAGGTATTAAGCTCTATTTCAAAGTGCCCTTGCCCCGAGCACTGACTTCTCACAGCAGCCATTTTTGCACAAGCTTCAGGCTCAGCCGATGGAGTCGTGCTGGTCCATTAGCAGAACTTTTATTTCTGGAGCTGGTCTGTAGAGAGGGGTGGGATGAGCGTGTCCCAAAACGACAGAAGACACGTGGGGTAAGGGATTATTCTGGTTCATTTCACATAAACAACAAGCCATCTATTATTTACAAGACTGTGTTAAAAAATAGTATCGTGTTCCAAAAAAAAGGGCTTTGTAAATCCCTTAGAATGCTGCAAAATAGTAATACAGTCTAATTGGCTTTGCCTTTTCGACATTTCCCTCAGGAGAATACCTGTCTTCATCTCAGGAGCCATTTCAGTAGGTTATTAGCTCAAGTGAAATTTCTTAGTCAGAGGGATCACGTCAATATGATTGTTGACTGTAGCAGATCTTACCCAGAAGGTCAAGGTCAGATATAACAAAAAATGTCAGTAGAAGCAGGACAATATGAACTCTATAGATTTGGAAAACATACAACCTGGGCTTCAGTTAGCTTAATCTGGCTAGCTAGTTAACAAACAAGCTATTGCTAATACGAAATGTATATCCTAGTAGAAAAGCCTTTGTGGCTTACAGTTTTTCTCAGGTGCTTTGGAGCATTTCTCAAATCATTCTTAATATTTGCAAACCAGTGAGTGCATTTCTCCAAACAATTAGTACAAACTAGTTAGCCCGGGTTCGATCCCCGGTCAGAGAACCAACCCCAGCCATTAGGGTTGCACAAGCCAGTGCACTCTTAGTGCCGGTCCCAAGCCCGGATTAATAGGGAGGGTTGCGTTAGGAAGGGCATCCAGCGTAAAAAAACATGTGCCAAATCAAACATACGGATCATGAATATGGATGATCCGCTGTGGCGACCCCTAATGGGGGATGCCGAAAGGAAGTTAGTAAACACATTGGATTTTTTGGCGACAGCCTGTACTTTTCTCGAAATCCTTATCTCTTATAACTAAGTATTTTTGTCAGTAAACATCTAATTGCTATATTAAGTCCTTTTGTCATTGATCACAAGCAAGATCTTCAAAAAGTTTAGTCATGTTGTCAGTATGACGGCGCACGGATTCAGTATTTCCCGATGCAAACTACGGTTTGGATGACAAATTAATTAATTAAATTAAATGAAGTAAAGTAAAAGAGCTCCCTTTAAACTTTCACTTGAGTAAATGTACAATAGTATTTACCTTTAAATTTAAAGTATTAGCAATATACAGTATTAGTAAATGTACTTAAGGATTTATTATGCTATAATGTTTCTATTATCATTTTTATCACAAGACTCTTTGCTTAATCAACTCAATATATGTGAAAAGACTCTGTTACTCTCAGCACACCGATCTTTTAATAGAATGATATTAATGAGTCAAACACTGATTGATATCTATTAGAATTATCATGAGCCCAAAACTTTTAAAAAAAAAAAAACCTGTGTAAATATGTCCACGGGTGTTGTGGTGAGTCTGGAGATTCTTCAATCCTTTATTCCTCTCTAAATGTTCTGCTTGCTGTTGAACCGATGCTGAACTGTATGTTGGTGATCAGTAGATTCCACCAAGCGCCAATCAAAACAAGTTCAAAACAGAGCGCCGCTCTACACTGATTGGTGGATTGCTGCATGTTGATTTCGCCAAATGTAGTTGAGTTAAAAGTATGAAATTTGAATTTCAAATGTAGTGAAGTTAAAGCAAAAGTCTCCCCAAATAAAAATACTTCAGTTAAGTACAGACACACAAAAAAACTTACTTAAGTACAGTAACAAATTACATTTATTTTGTGGTCAATTCTCGATTTACAAAGTTGCATGCATTCAGTATATCTGAACCTTATTTTATCTCGAAGAAAAAGCTGAGAATTTGTCTTAGGAACAAATTTACAAAGTATGTTTTATAAATTAGGTCCTTGATCCTTCTTCCTGGTTAACAAGTAAGCTATTTTTCACACTCTCTAATGAACTAGCATGAGTTTATAAAGAGTTTCAATTGTAAAAGTAAATAACTACTAAATGGCTGTAGCAGCATATTTTCTGTAAATCTTTTGCCCTATTAAAGCTACTGTACTCGAATTTTATACTTAAAAAAAGTATACTTAAAAAAAGTATAAAAAAAAACAACATAATCATGTTAAAGAAATAAAATGCTAAATCTATACTCTAATAAAGTATTAATGCAAATATTATTTGGTTGCACACTAAGCAAACTTTTCTGCTTTTGCTGATTTTTGGTTGGTAAAGGTTTTTTTTTTCTGCTCATATATAATAGCAGACTGATCGAAGAACATGATGTTCCTGAAAACAGTGATGAATGAGGAGGACTGATACACGCAAGCCCTGTCAGATGCTTTCAGATGTCTAACTGCAGGATGGCGATCCAAAGCAAAACAGTGCCTGGAGGCTTGACGTCTGGCAGAATCGCCTCTGTCTCACACCTACTTGATGTTAGCTCCAATTTGTCTCTGTTTCAGCTCGACACTTGACTTCAATAAGAAGCGAACAGGAGCTGCTGCAGACGGACTGAGCTGGAACACACTTCATGCATGTTTTTTTTTTCTGTTGGGACGGGGGATTTGGACTACATTTAAAAAAGCAGGACCACTGGGGATGTTTAATTTCAGTATTGTGTATCATGTTGGTGTTATATACATTGTGTTGTGTTGGTGATACACACAGTAGCTTGGGAATACTGGGGCTTAAACACCCAACCTTCCAATCAGTAACCTATTGCCTTAACCACTGAGCTACCCCCTCCCTGATACACACTCTGTTGGCGATACACATTGATATTGAATTGGGTTTACATTTTCCAGAAACTTTCCATGGGAACTTCAGCTGAGGAATTTTGAAAATATTCCATGTTGGACTCTTACCAAGAATTTATTAGAATTTATGAAAATGAATTAGAAAGTTGGGAAAATTTATATAAACAATTTCAAACATAAATATAAACATTTGCACTGGTCATAAGCCGCACATGTCACATGCATGCAAAATAATACAGGTTTAAACAAATGACATTTTTGATTTCATTGTAAGTGGAACTAAATCAAATAAATAAACACTCCTCAGTCAACATGCTTGCTAAAACAAACTATAACCTAGTATATAAAGTACCCACATTGTGGGTTACACATTGTGTTGGTGCTATACAATGTGTTGGTAATACACATTGTGCTTGTGTTGGAGATACATACTGTATGTAGCTGACAAAATGTTTATTAATACCAAGGTCTTGTACCATAGCGTTAACATTTCTGTGAATAAAAGTGTGTGTGTGTGTGTGTGTGTGTGTGTGTGTGTGTGTGTGTGTGTGTGTGTGTGTGTGTGTGTGTGTGTTTGAGAAAGAGAGAACAGGCAGAACATGGCTAATTGGATATTTCTTAGCTAAGCACTGTCATTTTGTAAAATGTGAAATCCCCAGGAGGTGGCCTGTGCCAACAGCTAATTAGCAAACAACTTTCCTAATTTTCATCTAATATCTGTTCCAATAATCACACCATGACTTTTGCGATCATTCTTATTTACACATCCTCAAAAACGATATAATATTTGGAAATCCACCGACTTAATTTCTCTTTTCTGACGATTGTACCTCAGGAGCTCGCTGTTATACACAGCCTCACATTAAGGAAGTAGAAAGTGAAGTTATACAGTGTCAGGCTGTGCATTTCACACCAAGGCCTTTACCTGAATCAGTCCACCTCTTAATACCATTATTAGGACACACAGCTATAGAATCCATCAAGATACACAGTATAACAGAGCACTGAATCACATACAGGAATCTGTTACAGTGAGAATGCATGTCATTACTAAAGCAAGAAACATAATAAACACAGTTTAACGCGTCTCATTTCACTGCAGCCGCAGGTGCACCACCTGCATACGTAATCTCTATCAGAAGCATTGATATTAATTTTATAAAATGACCTCGGGTTTTCCCTGCACTTATTCCTAGCATTACGTTTTTTTCCTGGAGATTTGAAGTAAAGCCAAATTGTGTTTTTGTGCAAATTCTACAGGAATAAAAATGCAAAAGTATAAATGGTTAATGAAAAAGCTTCACAACTGGTTTGAACTGGTTTTCCTGACCTTTCCTTAACAATATCCAACTTTTCTTGCAAAATTCATCTTGTAAACGTCCTTGTCAGTATAATTGTGACCAAATCCATTTCTTTTCCTCTGTCAGTCTTTGTGGAATGAAAAAAAACTGTTATTAAATCCACACGAATAGATTTAAGATTGTGCAGTTTGCTACAGATGTGGCTTGCGAGCTCTGACTAATGCGTTCTCTGATTATCCGATCGAAGGACGTAAAAATGCTGATGAGATTAGATGCCTGCTAGACTACCTAAGAGTGGCCAAATTGAAATCTGATTGGTTAAAGCAACATCTTAAAGCAACATGGATTTTACGCTAAAAGAGATCGTTTTGACCCCTGCAACACATGACGTGACGGCTGAAATCTGATCTAAAATTCTAACACTTGGGTGCCCTGCTCCTTGAAGCAGTGGTCTTGAGACAAAAGCTATAAAATAAAGATTATGGACTAATGGAAAAAATGTATTACATATTCCGGGAAAAAAATATACTTTTTTAAATCACTAGTGAATTCTTAATTCTGATTGGCCAGGTGTTGTTTAGTGATGACATTAGTCACGTTAGTGATGGCAACATAATAACCAATAATAACTAAATAACAAAACTGCAGAATTGTTACATTTATGGAGTCTCCAGTTTTTTACTTCAAGTTTTCAACCACAATAAAGTCTTTTGTATGAAATAAGTGCTATAAGGTAGATGGGTGCTGATCTGTTTCTGCCTTTTTAGCAGAGATGGCAAAAGTACAGACATCCTACAAATACTCATTTTTTTTAAAGCCTGGTAAAAGTTGAACTACTGATTATACTTTTTCACTCAAGTTAGAGTAAAGAAGTCTGGGCTCTGACATGTACTTAAGTAAAAAGTCACCATTGCTACTACCTGTTTTAGTGTCACACTGGTAACTGGACCTCACATCATATTAATATATTAATTAAAAATAAATGTACATTTTGTTACCTAATGAATGTATCCAGGTTAAACATCCAACATATAGAACACAAGCGGAATCAGGTGATCAGGAATGTCTCTGTTCTCAGTCATGTTTACATCACTGACTCCCTCTGTCTCATCCACGTTACCCCCAGACTTCTTCTTCATTTTTCCGTGCTTGTTGTTATCTTTGTAAACTAGTCTACATCTGTGGTGTGTGAGAGCCAGGAAATGATACACCAGTGGTAGATTAAAAAAGCCACGCAAAGACAAGAAACAGGTTGATGGGCAGAAAACAGTGTGAGAATAAGAAGAAAAAATATTGATCATATCACCAAATACATTAAAACTAAAGTAACGAGTCTGTTTTGAAAATGTGAGAAGTAGAAAGTGTGTAAAAAATTTAATGGTTGAAAGTAAAAATTTGATTTGTCTGAAAAATAAATAGTGAATTAAAAAACTGATACCAGAAAAATGTACTTTCTGGTAGTAAAAACAAAGTATTTGTACTTCCCACCTCTGCTTTGTAGGCAGCTACAGAATGCCAGTGGTGAAAGCATAATAATGGGGTAGTGTAGAAGACCACCCTGTGGTAGTGTTGGATGGGAAGGAGTGGTGGTGACTCTGCTGACTCTGCTGAGCCCCTTGATCAAGACCATTAGCGTGCAACTGCTCAGCTGTATAAATGTACTGTAATCTTTATTAGGGCATCATCCAATTGCCATAAATGTGAATATAAACACTCCAGATTGTGCTGGCCTGTGATTTAAGGGAAATAAAACACTATACAATGTTCTATCATGAATACTTAGCATTGTTTTATTCCTTACTTATGAAAATGCGACGTATCCGCTCATTAGTGGGCGCATCAGGGGCAAGGGCATCCCGTTCATTTGTTTGATAAATACATCACTGGCTCATCAAATGCCCCCAAGCACTGCAGAGTGAGACTATGATTTGTTGAACTGTTTAACCAAATCCGGCTGATATCGGGACAATAACTCATTTTTAACTCTGCAAATTAGATTAACAGATCATGTCTCAAACATTAATTGCCATGATGATGAATATAGTGCTGGACAGCACTGGAAAGTCCCAGCTGATGCATTAAGATCCTGCTGTTTTTCCTTTAGATGTGTGCAAAGTCAGAATCAATCCTCCTGGAGTGATAGTTGTGTGTCTATTTCTTGAGCTTCTCGGAGGGACACTAAAAGACAAGGTGTCCTTTCGAAATTCTGGATTCGGTTATTAATAATGCTCAAGGGTCGTGACTTCAGAGCTACAAATACTTTATTGTACAGCATTTTCTAATGACCCCATGATTGCACCATGATTTCAGGGCCATTTTGATGAAACATTAATGTCTCTGATTAACGTTTGGACCACCAGCGATCTGAAATCTACATATGAATCAATACTATGAGGATTCAACAGTACACTGCTGTACAACTTGACGGTTCAAAACATTTCTGCAGATAAATCAAGAAATTGGAATTTTATTGGATAATCAGGTGGATTTTAGAATTTCCAGATTCCCCAAAAGCTTGTTGATGTTGATGCATACATTTGTTATGCTAACCTGCCCCTACTAAATGAGAGTGTGCTGAACACATCATGACCCTGACCTGGATGAACCTGTTGTAGCATCACAGCATGGTCGAGTATCTGATGTGGAAGAAGAGGAGGCGGATAAAAGGAACACACACACACATGACTGATACACATGTAAACGTGGGTGTCCATTTTTTGTTCTTTTGTAATGAATGTTCATTAAAAGGCACCGGCTGAATAAGTGTAACCAGGAGATCAGTGAAAGGTCCTCCTGCCTCCCAAGTCTTCCTCAACTCCTGTCATAGACCGGCTTTTATACCAGTCACTGAATAGGAATGAGTGAATCAATTATAAAAACAAAAACGCACACAGATATGTACTGAGGGTGCACTAACTAATCTAAAAAACTGTAAAAATACAGTCCCAACAATCTCTTGTTTCTCTCAAACCAGTTATTCTAGATGAACAAGTGCAAAAATACAGTAAACCAGCCCAAAATACTTGAAACTGACACAAGAATTACTTGAAATTGTTCTGAGAAGATTAAAACTAGCACACAAATTATTTACCATTAGCCCAAATGGATTTTAAATGAGCCCAAAAGAATTGAAAGTAGTCTAATCAGACATCAAACGAGCACAAAACAACTTAAAAATATTTGATAAAATACATAAATCCAAAACTAGCCCAAACTATTTCAAATTGATCCAAAAATAGCCCCCCCCCCCCCCCCCCCAAAAAAAAAAAAAAAAACCCAGAAAGGTCAAAAAGACTTAAAACTTAAGAAAAACTTAAGACCAAATTTGTCACTCGAATAGTTGAAAAATTTTCCAAAATGAACTATCCCACACAATACTTGAAAGTCATTAACAAAGAGTTCATTTTTACTCCCAAAAAGCTTGAAACTTCATTTCATTTAAAATGTCTAGAAAATGGCCCTGCATTGCATTAAACTAGCACAGAATAATTTGAAATTTGCTCAAAGACCTACATTTTACCTAAGAATGAAAACAAGCTTCTTTAAAGCACTTTAAAATACAGCCATAAATGTCCTAAAGTACTTAAAATTTGACCTAAAAAAACTCAAAAGTTGCCCAACCCATTTCAAATAATTAAAAAAATTACTTTAAACAGTTTAGATTTCTCACTCAAATACTTGAAAGTAGTCCAAAATAAATTATCCCTCAAAAGACTTAAAACTCATTCACAAAGAGATTATTCAACGCCAAAAATTGCTTTTAACCATCACAAAAAAAAAATTTGAAGTTTGTCCAAAAAGTCCAAAAACCCTCCCTGCAGAGTAAATATAGCTTTAATCTAGCACAGTATAACTTGAACCTAAATATCACCCAAGAATTAAAGCCCCGAAGCACTTTTACATGAAAATAACATAGAAAGGCCAAAAAAGACTTAAAATTCGACCCGAAAAGACATAAAACTTGGGTGATTTGAAACGAGAAATTTCGAAAGTAGTCCAAAATAACAAACAAAAATTGAAACGTATTCATTATTATAACCCCTGAAAGTATAAACACTAGCCCTGCAGAGTAAATTGCTTTACACTAGCAAAAAAAAAAGAAAAACAATTTAAAACTTGCCCAAAAAGACCTAAAATTTGCCCAAATATTAAAACAAGCCCCAAAGCACTTGCACTTCAAAATAACACAAACAAGGCCAAAAAAAGTCCAAAAAGATTTAAAATGAGACCCACAAAGACAAGTCCAAAATTGCTGAATTATTTCAAATTGTCGCACAAGATAGAAAGTGCCACGGGGTGTCTGTCTCAGGGGTAGAATAAATCTCTATCTTGTAAAATGAGCCTACAAGGCCACACCATATCTATAGACACATCGGGTTCTGCTTTAAATCTGGAAGTAAAAACCAAAATTTGTAGCACCCAACAAATGCGTATATTACCATTGCGTAACAATCATGAACGTTTCGTTATTTGACTGTACTAAGGGTTGAAATGTTGGGGCTCTATTTCTTAAAATCCTAGAAATGTCATCTTATATTTGTATGTTCTGAGGCACACTTTGGTCCCCCAGCAAACTAGAGAAGGATCTGTGTCTACACAAGCAGTTTGCTGCAATCTTGGGGCCAGTAGTTACCCAGGAGCACAAACAACGTGTGAAGGTTTGTGCCAATCAGCTTGTAAAAGCTCCGAAACCCAGGAAATACTCCACACCATTTGGTTGTGGCATGACAGGACCCGGGGGCGAAGCCACCCCCGAGGTGATCCGCAACTCTAACATGCATGGCTGTGTTCCAAATGCAGGGTTGGGGGTAGAGATGGAGAAATGGCTGACTTTGCAGGGGTTTTGCATTGTTTATGTATCAGCGTTGCCTCGGGTTACGTTGCCATCTCACTGAGCCGTTTTTTTTTTTTTTGCGGCTGGAGTGCGTTGGCTGGGGGCTCTTTGGCATTTTTTCCCTCCACAGAATCATTTATATTCCGCTCTTGAGGTTAGAGAGGAACATGAGATTGCGGAGACAGTCGGAGCCGCACTTCGAGGCGGCCGCAGGCGCTTCAGAGTCGGTATGTTATAGAGAATTTTAAAATAGTTATTTATTACAGATTCCAAAGCCTGGCACATCCTCATACCAGGGAGAGCAAGTCTCATCGCAGGGAGGACATCAGAGTGCCGCAACACCGTTCCTCACTCGGATGTGCTGCGTTTTTTTTTTTCTTACGCGTCCTTACCTTGGCAAAGTCTTGCAAGAAATCCAGAACACAACCATATGCACTCTTACATGCATCACACACATACTGTACCTGGTCTAAAAGTGGAAGTGGGCTGGATGGTCAGGTCTACCCCAGTTACGATTCCTTGAGTAATTGGATTACAAAAATTAATTTAGTTCAGTTTCATTTAACTAAACACGGAGCACCGTGTTCCCCACGGACCACTATTACTGACGCACCGCCTGCTAAACTCTAGAGCGCTCTGGACGGGTCACACAGGAGGCGCTGCATAATGAAAAATGGAGGGACGGCGAGAAATCAGCGAGGGGCGAGGAGAAGATTCAAAGAAAACGCCAGAAAGTTACCAAAGTTTGGAATCATTCAAACCAAAACACGAAGAAAACACTGTACAGTGCGGTTACCACTTTTACATTTATTTGAAACTGATTCTTATATTTTTATTTATATACAACGCATTTAAAAAGTCCCTCCGCAGTGGGCGTGTAGAGCACTTAGCGGATTTAGTACGTGAAATATTTCAAGCAGCTTTTCTGGGGACAAGAAAACCACTAAATGGGTTTAGTTTTCACTGAAATTCTTGTATTGCAGTTTCAGCAATAAAATGTGTAATTTTTTTAAAAAGAAAACCAAATTATTCTTTTTTTTTCTTTTATCTTTTTTGAGACACGTCTTATTTTCTCTCTTATTTAGCATTGCTCATTTGAATACTCGATTACTAATACAATTCGATAGCAGCAGCCCTACTCCTGTCCGATATCAGCCAAAGATGTGTGTGTTATTACAGATGTGCTTGGATGATTCTTTCGCTTGGACGTTGGAGGGACAATCCATCCATCACATCGCAGCTCCGGGCCCCGAGGCTTCCTCCAACACAGAGGACAGACATGGTCTGCGGCTATGTGGGACACAATGAAGGTCTTTCAACACACCTATAAATACATGATCTGTCAGCTCGGAGTTGCCACGGGCCGTGCTCAGCTCAGCTTGCGTTCACACCTCGGGCCACCCATCACTTATGTTAAGATATTCACACGCTCGCGGCCATGGCGCATTCTGAGTTCTCATTTCAAAACTCTCATCGAACCGCAGCAAGGCCTCTCTCTTTCTCTTTCTTTTCTTTCTTCTCACCCAGTCATTCGGCTGACTAAAGAAAAATCTAATTGCAAAAAAAAGAACACAGGAAGCGAGACTGAAAGAGAAAAGAGAAGGTTATTCATTATGATTGAACGCGAAACCGTAAGCAAGCAACCCAATTACAGGCGAGCGGCGTTGACCGACAGAACGCCCCGCGGGAATGCAGCGGCGTGCCGACGATGACAAGATGAGGAGAATTTCATAAATAATCTCTGACAGCCATGAAGCAATAAGTGCATTACATCAATCTGGATTATTACCGAATCACCCAGAAAGCTGAAGCGCCTTCGAAATGGGAATAAATGGAAGTTAAATATGATCCATAATCACAGTCTAGATTTGTTATTCAATATCACCATCATGGAGTTTTCTTTGGTTTTTTTTTTTCAGACATTTTTTTTTTTTTTTTTTCGCGGAAAACAAAATCACAGCAGCATGAAGCCCAATTAAGCAATAGGTTAGCATGCAGAGATAATCGAATTCATCAAATAACTTAAAAACGAATAAAACCAGAAGTTAGTACAGTGGTACCATGACTTACAAGTGAATTAATGTACGAGTTTTCCGAGGAACGAGCGGTCACTCGTTCGATTTTTTGCTTTGTTACGCGAGCAAAAAGTTGAGGTACGAGCTCGAGACGCCGCTGCTAGATGGCGAAGCGAAGCCTGAACGTGAAGACTGTGACAAAAATTAAGATAAGCAAAGAAGAAAAAGTAAAAAATATCAAGTTTAGGGATACGTAGTGTACAGGAGTGATAGTAAAAAACTAGATTTCCCTCCTCCTCCGCCTTTTGCCTCTACTCTACACCTCTGCCAGCACCGGAGCATTTTGAGGGTTGGAACGAATTAATGCCATTTTAAGTATTTTCAATGGGGGAAAAAAAAAAGCTCGGCCACGGAACGAATTAAACTCATAGGTTAAGGTACCACTGTATTTAAATAACGGGCTGATTTATATGTTAAGAACAGTATCGCAAATAATGGTAATATTGTATTGGGGTGGAAAAACTCATAGCGAGTAACCAGGTGTACTTCGTGAAAATAAGGAAATTAAAATTAGAAAACACTGAAATGATAATAGAACTATAAATAATAATAAAATAATAAAAATATATTGAATATTTCATAAAATATATATAAAATGATTCCTCTGTCATAATGGAGCACAAAGGGTTAAGGGCCTTACTCAAGGGCCCCAAGAGTGGCAGCGTGGTGATACTGGGACATTCTGATCAGTAACCGGAATGTTTTAAAACAACCTTTAGAAACGAGAATCAGAATCACATTTATTGACAATTAAAATTTAAAAAAGTAAGATAGCATAACATTTACATTTGCTGTGTTTAGCAGATGCCCTTGTCCAGAGCAACATACAAAAGTGCTTTGACTCTCCACCAGTGAATAAATCTACACTGGTACAATAGATTAAAACTTAATATAAATCAGACTACAACTCTTGTTTTTACAAAGCAAACTTGGAAAGTGCTAATTTAAGAGGTTCAGGCAGAGGTAGGTCTTCAATCGTCACTTAAAGATAGCCAGGGACTCCGCTGTTTGGACATCTACAGGATAACATAACATAACATAAAATAGAACCTTAATAATCCTGGGAACTATTTTGCCAGAGATTGCTTCAAATTACCACAAAAATAAGTATAATTGAAATATAAATTAAATAATAAATTAAATATTCTATATTCAAATGTATTTAAAAGTACAAACAAAGGTGCTAGTAAACTAAGAACGTATTACACATAATATTACATGTGATATTTATTTGAAATGTGATACAGGGGGAGTAGTAGCTCAGTTGATTAGAAAGTCAGGGGTTCAAGCCCTGGTATCACCAAGCTGCCACTCTTGTACACTTGAGCAAGGCCCTTAACCCTCTGTGCTCCAGGAGCGCCGTACCATGGCCGACCCTGCACTATGAACCCAGCTTCCGAGCAAACTGGAATATGTGAAGAACGAATTTCACTGTGCTGTAATGTAAATGGGGAAAATATGAAGGAAGTCAAAGAGACATGGTGGTGGAATGAGGAAGTGCAGGAGAGCATAAGGGGAAAGAGGTTGTAGAAACAGGATTGGGCCAGACAGAGGGACCGAGCTGGGAAGGATAGCACATCCTTCCCAGCTCGGTCCCTCTGTCTGGCTATATGCCTTTTCCTTGACTTTCGCCACATCCCTCTTTACCCGCTGCTGCATCTCCTTGTACTCCTGCCTACTTTTCTCATCACTCTGTCTGTCCCAATCCTGTTTCTACAACCTCTTTCCCCTTATGCTCTCCTGCACTTCCTCATTCAACCACCATGTCTCTTTGACTTCCTTCATATTTTCCACATTTACATTACAGCACAGTGAAATTCGTTCTTCACATATTCCAGTTTGCTCGGAAGCTGGAATATGTGAAAAATTAGAACAATAACGGATGGAGATGGAAATGTGTTGATTAGTCAGGAGAGTGTGTTGAGAAGGTGGAGGGAGTATTTTAAGCAGCTGATAAACGAGGAAAATGAGAGCGAGAGAGAAGGTTGGATGATGTGGAGTTGGTGAAGCAGGAAGTGGATAGGATTAGTAGAAGGAAGGGAGAGCAGCAATTAAGAGGATGAAGAATGGAAAGTCGGTAGGACCAGATGACATACCGGTAGAAGCATGGAGATGTTTAGGCTTGGGGTGTACTCACTTTTGTTGCCAGTTATTTAAAGTTATTTTTAAAGGAAAGTAAATCAGTACTGTGTATATTTATTTATATATCTATATAATGGCTCTCAATCAATTAAAATATTTATTTGTGATTAATTGCTACTTCGCACATTTGTATCTGTTCTAAATGTACCTTAAATTAATACTTAGCAGGACAGTGAAGACCCTCTATCCCACTTTTGGTGTCAGAAGGACCTACAGGACCTACAAGTATTAGTAGTTGTTATAGAAACAACAATGCATTAGAAGAATCACATTGATATAAGTGTCAGAGCTGCTGGTTTGAAAAAGGGACGTGCTAGCTTACTGGTTAAGGCTCTAGATTGCTGATCGGAAGGTCTGAGGTTCAAACCCTGCTGTCACTCTGGGGAACTTAAGCAAGGCCCTTAATCCTCTGTGCTCCAGGGGTGCTGTGTTATGGCTGACCTCAGCTTCCCATCACTGGGAAATGTGAAGAAAGAATTTCATTGTGCTGTAAAGTACATGTGACAAGTATAAAGCACCTTTCTTTTCTTTCTTCAATCGGAAATGGTGAAATAAACATCTTCAAAGTCGAGGTAATGACTGCAATGGCTGGAAATGAGCAAAGCGCATTAGAACTTTTTCAGGTTACTGCACCTTTGAGTGGCACGAATAACAGGTCAAGAAGGGTGCAGTTTAATTTGGAGAGGCATTAAGATGGCAGGGGCATGTCTCCATGCATATGCATTCCTTATGTGGATTCATTGTTTCCCAGACCGTTTTTAAGTACTTTATTTAGGCACGAAAACGCACACGAACACGAGAAAGTCGTCTTTCCCTTGTTGGTATGAGCGATTAGCAAATCAAACGGCGCTCGTGTTAAATATTCGGGATTGGTTTAATGTAATTCTTTTCTAATTCTTGGTTTATTCAATTTCAGCTCCTGAAGGCTGCTGAATATGGTAATAAGACCTTTTTTTTTCCCTTTTTTTTTTTTTTTGTTCGCCCCCCCCCCCCCTTTCCCCCCCTTCTTCCTTGTGTAAATTGCAGCAATCACCTGGAGCCTTTTGAACAAGATTACCCAGATGGCCTAGCGTTATGTGCCTGAAGTTTTATTTTTCCTGTCTTCTCAGTGCACGCTCCTTCCTTTTCCCCTCCTTTCTTCTTTTTCCTGCAATGGCTGGAGGTGAGCAAACAGTGGCAAGGCCTCCTGGAGGTTCAGGGCGAGACTGCGAGGGGACAGCTGTGCTGAACACGAAATCTGGACATGGAAAAAAGAGGGAGTGGTACTTTGGT